>WYDI02047885.1:0-106332 GCA_009867235.2 Psittacus erithacus
TAAAATTAACTACAAATCATATTAGTTATAAACTATTGATTAAATTTCAATTAGCAAAAGTCTATGTATCAGTAACAAATGCAGTTGCCTAAATACTGATATCTTAGCACCTTTTAGGATGCTGTATTATTCTGCCTTCAGTTGCTGCACCAAAAGAGCGTTGGTCTCCCACTGGTCATTTGGCATTTGTGGAAGCCTAATGTTAATGTCACCTTACAGTGTCCCAAAGGGCACTAGATGCCTATACCTGTGCAACAAATATGAGGCCCAAATATTCCTGCGTAAGCCACAAGGAAATTGTAAATAGAATCATGAGTTGAGTGATGTACTGAACAAACTCAGGCAGGAAGTGTGGATAAATTTTATCACCTAAGGATGGACCACTGATTATTTTAAGTTGATTTGCTGCCCTGTGTATGAGCATCTACAGTGTCTCTGCTGGAATGCAGAAGCCAGCACACTTAAGTTTGCAAAATGCAAAGTTATCCTTCCAAAAAGTTTGTCAGAGTCTCTGTCTCTTGACCATCATGCCCAGAAAGCACGAATTATTTCTCACATGATTTACAGGGACACAATTTCCAGACTGAGTCAGCTTCTTGAAACATGGAGAAACATGGGCTAGGTCTCCAAAAAGAATAGTGTTGTTGACAAGCGTGGATGCAATAAAACTAATTCCATTGCACAATGAGGTTGGTCTCATTTGATGGAAGTTGTCTTTAAAGACTGAATGTAGATGTAGATTCAGATAACCAAGCTTGCAGTGTGATAATGGGAGATTAGATGTTGTGGCTCTGGCTTCTTCCTTCAAAGCTGATCAAAGAGTAATATGAATCTGCCTAAGACCAGTCTGTATACCACAAAGGCTATTTCTCCATGAAGGAATTAGAAAACGAATGTCATCCATTCCTGGGAAAGCACTGAAGTGAAGAACTGGGTTTCAGGATCAAAGGCCCAGAATTGGAGATTGAGATTCATTTGAAGCTGTATCCCCCAAAGACATCTGCATTCCAGTCTCTTTATGCCAAGATCCCAGAAACCCAGATGCAAAAATATTTCTGGCTTCTAACACCATAAAGAACTGAGTCTTCAGCTCCCAGTCCCAAGAGCACATTAGCAGCAGGGGTTATCAGGGTATCAGATGAGGTTTCATCCCTCAGCCGCAACCTCAGGCACCCGCACTAATGTTGGCGTGACATGGCAGAATGAATTGTTGTGCACAGAGGAATGTGTTTTCCCATCTGCAGAGCAGACATGGGGTTAGGAGAGAGGCAGCAAGTGAAGCATTCACTCTACTAAATGCCAATTCATGACTCCGGCACATCAGCTGACCTCACTGCTTTGAGCCCACCCTTTGAGCAATATTGTTTCTGCTGACAGCCCTCTGGCTCTGCTCCATCTGCAGGATCAGGTGTCTGGAGGTTTTTATTTGCCACATGGATAGTACTTTGGCCTACAGGATCTTGAAAAGCACAGCATGAGGCTGTAATAATACTGAGGAAAGATCAGATGATGTGGGTAGTCTTCCACTTCAAGAAACGTGAATGTGACTGAGATCATCACATTCCTTAGGCACCTTCTTTCCAGTAAAGGAAAACTAAACCAAGTCTCTGGAGGAAGTTTAATCCCTTTGGGCCAGACCCTTAGGAAATATAACTCAGTATCATTTCCCTCATATCTATGGGGTCATGCTGGCTGCCATTAGCAAGAGGTTGGTTCTGTAGGGTGCAGAGAAGGATAAAGGCTCTGGAAATTATTGATCAAGGCTGAATTCATGTGATGAACCAATCACACAGCTGCAAGGAAGCCAGGGAGTCATCTGAATGAAAGACCTGTGTGGCTTATTCAAGTATGATCAAGTATAACCTGGTGATACAAATGTGACATGGAAGCCATGTGCCCAGGCAGCCTATGTTTATATTATTGAGTTAAAAATGCCAGGGAGTATTCCTAAGTACTGGAAGAGGACTGAGTTTATACTTCTGAATTGTTTGCATGTTCATGGCGTGGTTTTGTCCTGGGCCAACTTGAAGTCTTCAAAACGAATCACTGTGCACAATTTGTGGTTACTATGAGTCAGGAATCATTCGCAATCTGCACCCTTTGTCTGTAAGAGAGTTCAACTAGAAGGGTATGGGCCATTCTCTGAGAGCTGTTATCACTGTCAGAAGATTATGTTTGTTGCATATAATTGTTTAAAAGTATAGCTGCCATCTTAGTTAACCTGACTGTAGGATGGGGATGACATCAACTAAGGTAGAAATGTATGTGGGGAGCCAGGCTGGTCCTTCTAGGAACATCAGTTGACTACATGTCAACTGTAGTTCTGTCTTCCAAAAGTCAGATCTTTGCTCCTTCCCTGCTCATGATGAAGAGATGTAAAGAGAGAGTATATAAAAGTGAGTGCATGCCTAAGACAAGTAAGATACTGTTTTCCATTATTTGTAGAGAGAACATGGAAATCAGTGCTAGAAAGTCATCTCCACAAAATGCCTCAGAGACAAATGGAAGAAAAATGGTCCTCTGTTTCTTCCTTCCTTGAGTTTCCTTCTTAATTCCACCGAAATCTTGGAGTGGATACTGTGAATTACTAAGCAGTGTGATCTAAGTGGGCAACTGACATCTCTCACAGGCCAAATCTCAAAGTGAAAGTCAGTCAAAATTCATAGATGTTCAGGAGATTTTATCTAAAATCCTGAAAGTATTTATGCTTGCTCACAGAAAAGGTGGTAGTCATTAGACACATAGGTAAATCCCAGGGTCTTGCAACCTTTGCAGCATTTAAGCATGGTAGTAAGACCCAAAGGAATTAAGTAGGGTAATTTCTAATTTGAGAAAAAAATTAGAGGGTAATGAATACCTCCTCCCAGAAATACTGCTAGAAATGACACTTCTGCATGCTAAGCCATGGTGTAACTAAACATAGTAAGAGTAACAGTCTGATAAAATTGAAGTATTTGCATACTTGCAAATGGAATCAGAGAGTTTTCATTCAACATGCCATTTGGGCTAGGCATTGATGAATGAATCCCCTTCTTTTTCCACTCAAAGCACACTGCAGTGCCAGTAAGGCAATATATGATTTCCAGCTGTGTAAAGCCACAAACACCCTTATGATTTGCAAATATTTGCCCAATAAAATTTTTCTTCAGTATTAATTCATCCAATATCCTGGTGCTTCCCTTGCATTGATGCAGATGACATCAAGGAAATGCTGTTTAAACAGGACTTAATCTTGCAGGGTTTTCAATTTAGTGCATTGATGAAATTTATCTGAACCACTTTGGATTTTTCTCGAAAGTAAGATGAGTTGACCTGTGGTTGACATCCATATGTAGTTAAATGACCTCAGTACTCCTGCTTCCTAGCTTTCTGTAAGGAAGGGTTGATAATGCTGCCTAAACTATCAAAGAGCCCAGTCTCTCGGCTGGCATGGGTAGCAGCAAGTACTGTGGGAATCTTATTGTAAACAGTAACCTTCATAACATTATTTTTGAAAGCTCTTTGTAAAATCAAACTCATCAAATTTTGATGAGCTTATTTTGCATTTGCCATTTTTTTATTTTTTTTTTCCCAATTAAGCCTGCCTGAGTAGTCTTATCAGATATTTGTTTTTACATTACTAAAACATTTCCAGGCAAAAGAAGAGACTGGAATTTAATTTCAGTAAATTATTTACTGAAAACTTCCATAAAAGTAAGCTAGGGCAACTTCTTCCCAGCCTTTGTATAAAGTCTTCTGGCATTGTCAATAACTAAATTTACTGAGATGAAGCTATATAAGTCTTTCCATTAAATTTAGGATATACAGCACACACTCTTTATTATGAATTAAGAGAAGGAAAACGTATCTGGAGGAGTTATATATATAAATAGGTTCTTGACTGCAGCTGAGGTCTACGGCTACAGCATTGAATTAATTCACCTGCTGCATGAGTGACTGCAATGGGTCAAACAAAACATTGATGCACACTGGTTTGCAAGATTTTTTTTTCTGATCCCTTAATTTGACCCTGCAATTCCTTGGAAGTCTAAAAAATTAGCAAACAGGCTGAAGACTGCCTGGTTTGTACCGGGAAGAGCTTGGTTAATCTTGCATTGTTAAAGCCTATTCTTCGTTCCTTTGTTGGTGACCGTATCCACAAAGCAGGACATGCTGTCACAGAAGGAAATAAAAAGATGGATGAATGTCTTTGAGGAACAGCCAGATAGTTAAGTGAGACAGCTGGCCAGAGACAAGCAAAAATTATTGCTAATGATCAAGCCAGGTACTAGCCAGAGTCAACAAATTCCATACTGGCTCATTTCAAATTTAGTATCTAAACTTAGCAGGGCACCTTGATGTGCATGCAAACCTCCAAACTTTTCCTCTTCTGGAAATTGTTTTCCCTTCTCTAATTTCATGCAGCAGATGTCTACATTTCCAAAAGCAGCATTGGTGACATGTTTGAGAATTTAAATAGTGGAAAAAAAGGGAGAGTATCTCATCTCATTATTCTGAAGTGGGTGTATAAAGTAATATCAGGGGCTCAAAACTTCTGATGGAGTTCAGCTTCCATCTGTTGTCACTCAAGCCCTTCCTTTTTTTTGTTCAGTTGGTTGCGTTCTTAAGTCTTTCTGATAAAGAATATTGATGCAAACATGCCATCTCTCTGACAGGCACTCACTAAAGGATGATTCTGAACTCACAGTTCATCCTGAAAGCACATACATCAAAGGAAAAAAATTCTGTTGACTAAGGTGGTCAAAAGTGGAAATATTATATTTTTGTAGGCAAAATTATATATTTCTAATGAAATAATGCTGCCTCTGTGTCACAATTTCTTTTTTTTTTTTTTTAATGATAAAAACATTATTACATATAATTTGATTCAGAACAGACACAGGTTTAGACACTGCAAATATTTGGAGAAAACACTTGGCCCATGTAAATTGTATTTCCTGGATCATTTAAATCTGATTTCCTCAACAAAACCCCTGTAACTCTCATTTCAAGACAAAAAGTCAAATCCTCTGTCATCTGTACTTGACTACTGCTTTTGCTTGGAGAACGATAACCCTTTATGGTGGAGTGACCTCAAGAGATATTAACACACCTCATACCAGTGCAACTTGTTCCCATGTTTGAGACTGATCTTTTTTCTTTCAATATAGTTCCTCTGTCCTCTAATTCTCCTTTCTCAAGATTAAAGATTTCTTTGCCAGACCCTCCTCCTTAAGACTTTACATAAGCCTCCACAAACTCAAACCCATCAGCAAATGAGAACCCTGAGCTTGCCCTTTACCCTGCAAATGCACACATTTCCTTTACCAATACCAGGGATCCCAGGGGTTCCCCCCCAATAAAGGTAAATCTGTACATAAACTTTGGCAAGGGTGGGGGGGTGATGAGGTGTTGAGTGGAAAGTTCTTTACTTAGCAGTGTTGATTTGTGAGTCTTAGGGGAAATTTGCTAGGGGCCTCTATGAAGAGGCTCTGGATTGATTTTGCTCTTATCTCCTTGTGTTAGCTGGAGTGGTAATAAATAAATAATAATAACTATTATATTTTTGCTCTGTTATAGCACTACTCGTCTGGAGAGCCCAGCATCTGTGAAAAGAATAATTTCTACCTCCATTTAAAAAAGTATCCATAGTTTCACAGCAAGCTGCTGTGGATAGAGCCTAGATCTCTGCATCCCAAAACACTGGATGCTGAGCAATGACAGGATTATTAAGATGAGGCTGCCTGCATTTAAATAAAACTTATCATGCATACTTAAGCTATTGAAACCCAGGCTGGCTGGAATGCTGGGGTTATACAGATTATATTTCATACATGCACGCCTGACAATTTCACTTACTGAATTCCTACACTTAAAGAAAAAAAATATGCCAGTGCCTCTTTTGCACAACAAATGGATTGTATTAACTCAGAATAGCTTTGGGTTTAACTTTATAGTTTCAGGCTTCCTGGTAGTGTATTCTAGGGTTTATATCTCAGTTCTTCATGGTGAAGTGAAAATATATGGCCAGATTTTAACTAAAGCATGCTGTTTCCTTGTGGGGAAGGGGGTTGTGTTTGTGCATTTGAAAAGAGTATAAATATTTATGCACACAGTTTCAGTGATTCAAATTGGCTAGCTCTCTTGTAGGTCAGAAGTTCAGTTCAGAAATCATCTAAGCTTCAAGCTTTCATGTCTCATGATCTGTTTTGTATGAAATGGACTGAAATTTTCCCTATGCTGGTCTCCACCCATAGCCTGCTGAGATTAATCTGGTTCATAAGCCTTTGCAGTGGCCTGGGTTCTCAACACCTGAGAAAGTGCTGCCATGTTTTGAAACAATTAACACAGGGGTTGAGTTGGGTCAAGTGACACAAGATCATCCCTACCCAGATCAAAGGCTACCTTAAATTAGTTTGTTTTCCTGGAACCTGTGTCCAGAGATGCAGATGGAGATGCATAGAAGTAAATGTAATTTACACACATTTAATGCCACATGCATACTGTTTCTCTAAATATCCCACTAGGAGGTTGCAAAGACAAGACAACTCTTCTGACTTCTTCACTCTTCATCTACAAAGCAGGTGAATTTATTTACTTTATTTCACTGCACAACACGTGTACCCTCACCTGCACTCCTGACTATGTTGGACATGTGGGGTGAAGACCACTGAAATCCCAAGCCAGAGCAGGGTTTGCTAGCAGAAGTGATGTCTTCCTTGTTTTTGGGATCTTCTCTGCCATCCTCAGCAACTCTTGAGTCTCCTGTTCGTGGTGTATGCCCTCAGTTTAGCAAACTTTGCTAAGTGAAAGCTGTTCACTGAGTAATTGTGACTACTGCCTTAGACTAAGTAGAAAAGAATCAGGACCTGAATCCACAAAAGGATTATTTGATTCTCTTTAATTAAGTGGAAAGTTTGTTAAACATTAGGATATGGAAAAACCACAACTGAGCTACTCCAAATGGAGATGATTTTTCAAAATACAGTGAGCCTCTGCCCTCTGAAAAACAGTTTTAAAGTCTCTCTTTTTCAGATCAATAAATGACCTGAGAATCCCAAACTTTGAAGCTACAGTTTCTACCCCCATTTTTTCCCAAGGTCAGTTACCAAACACTGAATTTACCCTAAAAATGTTGCTTCTATAGGTTGTAACACTTCCTTGATGGAATGCATTCACACACATTTTAATTTCCATTTTTTGGGATTTTTTTTGTTTGTTTGTTTCTTTTTTAAAGAGCACATGGTAAATAAAAGCAGCTAAAATTAGAACAAACCATGCCACAAAATTACCTCTCCCTTTTTGTCTCCTGCTTTGTTCATAAATTTTTTTTTTCAATTAAATATTTTTTCAAGTTTCACTGTTTTTTTTCTATATCAGAATAGAGATGGCTCTGAATAAACAGCTAATTCTAAACAAATGGAAAAATGCTTCTCATCCTGCTTTAGCAAGTATTGGTTTCTTCCAAAGCATGTAAAAAGGCTGAAAGGGAAGATGAAATGGATTATAAGTCAAAGGCCTGCTGAACAGACTGTGGGATCTCCTTTCTTAGGCCATTAAGCCTCACAAAGTAATCCTTTCCTAAAGCCTTCAAGAGTAAAACTTCACCCATTTCAGTGCTGCCAGGCTTCCTCTTTTGAGTTCCATGAATAGCTCCATTCCTGTGGCTAGTGAATTCTTCTGAGGAATAACAAATAACAGCTTCACCTGCACTAGTAAACTAACCGGAGCTAAGCTCTGACTCAGGCATTTCACCGGCTCTAAAGCCAGCTAAGAGTGGTCTGATGCATTTAAATTTTTAAATTTCAGAATTATTTATATTTTAAACTTCCATTGAAATTATTAAACTTTCAAAATTTTTCTGCATCTGAATTGTCTATGGGGAGGTGATCTGTGGGACTGTGCTGATTTCTGAAGCATGCCTGCTTAGGAGTGTGCTTGTTGGTCTGGTCCAAAACCATGCTGGGAAAAGCTGCAGTCATTTATCTGCCTGAAGGAATGAATTCCAAGGCTTGGGAATGCTCCCTGGTGCTGATATTTGAGATTTTTTTTTGTTGGAAAGATGTATCCAAAGTATCCTCACAGCACAATGGAGGAAAAGCCTCTTCTACACTCAGGTTACACCCCTGTGGTTTATTCTCTTATTTCACAGGTGATCTGTGAATGAACTGAACAGGGAAGCTGTTCAGAGAAAGCAGACACAATCTGGCTGAGTCCTATCAGCAGCTGTATCATCTATGGCCAGAGCCAACTTCTCTGAGTAATGACAATGAACTTCACTTGTTTACCAGCTGTCACTGGAGGCCAGTTTCTCTTGGATGCTGGCTTTTGGGATGCATGCATCTGACCTAGCTTTCTTCCCTGTACCTTGAACTACCTTTTGAGCTGGGATAAAACATTTGCAACCCACCTCTGAAGCAGGAAAAGTGGATAATTAATTTTTTTTATTTTTATTTGCAGAATGTAGTAATAATGTCTGAGGTTTCGTTAGTTTTAAGTGTCAGGGCCAAGGCTGGGCTTGTTATGTTGGGCCTTTGAAGACAGGAAGACTGATTTTGTCTGGTAAAGCTGCCTATCTAAATAGATGGTGTAAAGACAGAGAGAAGATTAAAGAAGAAAAGGATTTTCATCCCCTCCTCGCCCAGTGATTCACATTCATCCAGCAATTTCTGCGCTTCTGATTTTTAACTGAAGGACCGATGTCAGAGAAATACTCACTTCTTATGTGATCTGAGCAGAAAACAGAGCAATAAGAAAAGATCCCCCAAAACCTCCTCCATCCTGAGTACTGGCAGGGTGCCTGGGAATGTGGGGAGGAGTGGGCTGTGGGGTTGAAGGAATGAAGGCCTTCCTATCTCTTTTCCCAAACATTCCCTTCTGCAGCAGACTAAATATTTTCACATGCTGCTGCTGGAACACCCAGGTCCATGGTCAAAATCCTTGAGCAAGGATGGCTTCGGGGCAATGGTCCTTCTTACAGCCTTGCTTGCAGACAACTGCCTGGCACTGGATATCATGTTGCAGTTTCCCTTCCTTCATCCAGTGTTTTTCAGGCTTTCATCTCCTCTTGTGCTTTTTTTTGGTTTTGTTTTTTGTTGTTGTTGGGTTTTTGGGGTGGTTTTTTTTTTTTTTCCTTTTCCATTGTCCTACTCTATTTTCACTTTATATTGGTCAGTAGCAATTGATTTCGCCCTACTTGTTCATTGGGTTTGTTGTCCTTGCGCAAACCTCATGAAGTTCAACCAGGCAAATAGCCCAAGTGCAAGGTTCTGCAGTCAGATGTGGGCAATCCCAAGCACAAATACAGGCGGGGGGAGACTGAATTGAGAGCAGCCCAGAGGAGACGGACTTCAGGGTCTTGGAGGACAAGAAGTTTAACATGCAGTGTGTGCTTGCAGCCCAGAAAGCCAACCGTGTCCTTAGCTGCATCACCAGCAGCGCGACCAAGCAGGTCGAGGGAGGGAATTTTCTCCTATGAGGAAGGGCTGAGAGAGTTGATGTTGCTCAGCATGGATAAGAGAAGGCTCTGGGGAGACCTTAGAGCAGCTTCCAGTGCCTAAAGGGACTGACAAAAAGCTGGTGAGGGGCTCTTTACAAGGGCAGGTAGGGACACAACAAAGGGGAATGGCTTTAAAGTGACAGAGGGGAGATTTAGAATAGGTATTAGGAAGAAATCCCTCCCTGTGAGGGTGATGAGGCCCTGGCACAGGTTGCCCAGAGAAGCTGTGGCTGCCCCATCCCTGGCTGTGTTCAAGGCCAGGCTGAACAGGGCTTGGAGCAACCTGGTCTCGTGGAAGGTGTCCATACCTATGGCAGGAGTTTGGAACTGGATGAGTTTTTAGGTCCCTTCCAACCCAAACCGTTCTGTGATTCTATGATTCAGTGCATCTGGTTGAGAGAGAGTTTAAAGGAAAGTCATTGTGTGACCTTAAAAAAGCTCATGACTCACGGATGTCAGACTCCTTCATCCACAGCACATGGCTGACCCCAATATTGCAGCTTCAGGGTGGGTCACTTACTGGGAATGGGCAAAATTAAGTTTGTATTGCATTCACCACTAGGGCATATGCAGACATTTTCCTGTGGACACATACAGGTGTATGTGCCTGTACAGTAATTGCAATGCAGTTGTATAATAGAGCAACGATCTGGATCTTCTTGGACAATGTAAGCTCAGTAAGAATATGACCAAACTGTTGCACTCCGTTCTGTGCAATTCACCCCACACCCACTTTTCTTTCCACATTCATATTTTTTGCATTTTTTTCACTCCTATTTTCGGTCTGTTTGCCATTTCCTCTATATCCCCATTATCAGACCTGAGCTCTGGAAAAGGGGAACATTTCCCACTAGTTCTTCCTGTGCTTGCTCGTGGCAGAAGCATTTTGGCTTTGACCTCTTGGGAGAATATTTTATCTTAAGTAAATATTGAGTTTCAGGGATTAATATACCAGCTGGTTAGGAAACAAAATAAGCCACTTCCAAGAATCATTTCTGTACTGATACCAAGCAAGATAGTGTGTTGATTTGGTCTTGATTACTTCTAGTTATAGAAGACCAAATTATAAACATTGGTAATTTGCTCATTTGAAATAAGTACTTCAGCTACTCTGTTAAGTCTCTATGACAATAGTGATTTGCATTAGCAAATGTCCAAGGCTCAGTCTATGGAGTTATTTAGGTACCTTACTCCCAGCTAACTGCATAGACTATTGAGCATGAGCATATAAGTCAGGTACAGATACAAGTACACTTCCATGGCTCTGAATGTGCCATCAAGTTGAATTTAAGTGCAATCCTGATGCAAAGGGAAAATTACCAGGCTGGGAATAAATGTCCTGTTTTTAAAACTTAAGGTTTTGTTCCTCACACTGCACAGAATATTTTATATATTCTGTTTCATCTTTTTGAGGATGGTCTTCCCCATATGTGAAAAGAAGCAAGAAACATCTTCCTACTTTACATATTCAAGCCACAAATAGGTTTATTATGGCAGCAAACCTTGTATTCTTATTGCTGGTTTTGACTACCTGAATTTCCCAAGCTTCTATTCATAGTTAAACATGTAAAATTCCATGGATGTAGCAGACAGAAGCCACAATTATTCTTGAGTTGCCTAATTAAAGTCAAGAGGGCTGGTAGAGTGTTTTACAGCTGCAATCTCTCTCACATTTTGTTCTGCTTTGGTTGTATTGGACACAAGTGGCTTGTGAAAGTCTGTGTTGGGTCATATGACAGATGACAGGCTTTGGTTGTGGCTGTGGCTAGGGAGTGAACATACCTTGTGGCAGACTCCACGGAGGTCAAAATATGTGGCAAAGGCCTCTGCTCCCTTGTTTGAGCAAACTCTGCCTGTAACATCCAGGGAACAGCTGAAAAGATCTCATCAAGCAGTTGAAAAGCCCTGAAGTCCATCGGAGGGGACAATATCCCATGAAAATCATTGATGTGTGAGAAGAGTCATCATACTCCTCTGAACATCAACACAGAGGTGGGAAGCACAGGTCTAGTTGCATTGGGTCATAAAGCAGGGCCCATTCTGAGAGTCTGATGTGTAACATACATGGTGATAGATCTGCATTGAACTGAAAAAAATTATATCCTTCCACAGAAAATCTAAAGCACTTGGAGTTAGGCATGATATTAAGCTCTGTGCAGAATTAGCCCATTTACAAGGCTCAGAGAATTTCAGAAACTTTGCTTCACCTTCCCTCATTATTTTTCAGTATTTCAGACAACCTCTACAAAGTGATGAACCTATTTTGATCAAATAGAGTAACTCAGAGGAAAACAATGACTCGACCTCTCTTTATTTTACTTTCTTTTTATTCTCTTTACTTTTACTTCAATTGATTAAATCAATATCTCTGTTTTTTTTTTTTTTTTTTCTTTTTTTTTTTTTTTTGTGGTAGGGTTTTAATATTTTAGGGAATAGGCGTGGGGACTGGAAGTCGAGATGTTTTCTGGAATATATGAAGCTTTGTTATAAGACATGGTAGTCAGTCGCTTTATCTTATCTTATGAATTTGTTTGCTTAGGACACTATTAATTGTATTTAATTAGAGAATAGAAATCAACTTTTGGCACACTGCAGCATCTACACCATGCAGGAAGTCTTGATGTATGATGATGTTTTTGGCACAAAATAATCCTCTAAGAATTGCAGATGTCTACAGTCTAATCAGCAAATTTTGGAATGACCCTTCATATATCTCATTGTAGAAAATAGAAATAAGTATTTTAGGATAAGATTAGCTTGATGTCAGACATCAGTTTTAGTAGTGCCCCCAGTGCCAATGTCTAAATAGAATATATCTCCCTTGGCTATAGAGACAGCTTTGTGTGACTGTCTCAGATGTTCATGACTGCATTGGAGACTCTCTAAAGTTAAGTGAAAAAAATGCTACTTTGAACTCTATTTCAAACTGAAATAAATTCCTCCTTGCTAAAAGAAGTGTTTGGTGTGAAAGCTTTTAAAGCCTTCTAATTTTCAAGATTTCCAACCTCAGAGCAGAGTGTGACAGGTAGTGAGAGGATGACATTGGAGAAAACATATTCTTCACATTTTTCAATTGGTAAATGCAAACTATTTCCTAGGCAGTATAAACCCCAATAGCTGCACTGAAATACTTGATCATTACACTAATTGTCACATGTTAAGGTTTTACTTCAAAGTTTTGCGGTGCATTTTGGAGACCTGCTTCTTTTTGAACTAAAGGCCCTACATACACAGAAAAATTGCCATACCATCATGGAGCAATTCCTCTTATTGGCTGAATGACTATAATTCCTTCCATGAGCTGTAAAGCTACACATATGGCTTTACAGCTTCAGAGTTATTTTAATAAGGATTCCCCTTAGGGCTGTCCAGACAGCAGATGGCATCGTATGTGAAAATTAAACTCCTGAACTGAGGCTCCAAACCTATTATGAGGCTTATAAAATACACCTGGAGGCTTTAGGGGAAGTGGGAAAGCCAGGAGGTTCTCAGTGCAAACAGAGATTACTGAATGCACAGATAGAAAAGGTCCCTTTTATTTTCTAGCACTAGTCCAATGACTGACTTGTCTCTGACTTCTTTTAATGAGTCCCAAGACAGAGATAAATGCTTTCTCATTTCTTGAGCTGCCAGTGCTTTGTGCCATATAAACGTCAAGACAAACTACTAATTTTTTGTTGTTGTTTCAGTTCTATTTTGGTTGCTGGAGGGCAGATGTGGAGTTGGTTAATAAACAAAAATGCTGTAGTGATATTGAAAGTTTGCCCTTCTGTACAAAACCTAAAGAGTCTGGGAATAACCAAATAAACACTAATCTGCCTTTATGGTTGTAAGCCAAAGAGGGTAGGTGAGATCTGAGCCCATCAGCAGCAGAATGTCTGCAGTGCCCTAAAACTTTTTCTCCTCCCAAGAAATTTTCTACCAACCTCTGTTCTTCCACTTTGTTGTAGCTTTCTTGGCTATGGTTTTTGGGTTAAGTCAGTGGTTAAGTGCAAAGAGCGGGAAGTGGACTGGAGCAGACATTTGAGTAAGTGCTCAGGCCTCCAAGACATTTTTCAGGGACTGTCACAAGAGGTTTATGAAACGATCCACATTCAATTGTTCTTTGCATACTGCAGGAATTAGCAATAATATGAATCCTGACACTGCAAAATGTGTTCTTCATGGTCTACCAGCACCAGTCAACTGGTTAAGCCCTCAGTTGCTCAATACCTGGCTCTAAGGCATTGCGGTATTTGACACTGGTCAGAGTAGATGAGAATTTTTAAGGGTGCGAGATTCCACTAAGTTGGAGTAAACCAAATATAGGCAAAACATCTATACATCTATGTCACTTAAAAAAAAAATAAATTTGGCCTTCATCCTTGCACTTAATTTTCTCTTTTGGTAAATACGGACAATGACCTTTCCCTAGGTAACAAGGGACTTTCAAAAGGAAGAGGATATAAGACTGAGTAGGTCCTGTGCTGACAAGAGCCAAGGAAGCACATTAAATAGACACAACATGAATGTTACTTTTCTGACGGATTTTACTGTCACGTGCAAGCTGCACAATTCTAATACACTGGAGATATTTGCTCGAGGGCAAACAATGGAAGCATCGTCTGTTTTGAAGTTCCGCTGGTAAAATTCAGAACAGAGATTTTTCCTTGACACATTTTGCAGGGCTTGCCAGGAGAAATTCTAATCCCCAGCATATTTTATACAGCTAAATAAATACCATAACATGAATAAACATAATTAGTGATTGCTTATTGAGTTCAAACTCCTCCAGTTTGGTAGGGGAAATATTTTATTATAAACTTTTGTGAAGTCTAACCTCAAACTTGGTGACTGACTTGAAAAAAAATAGAGTATATTTTGGCAATGAAAATTGTTAAATGAATAGTTTCCATCTTCTTCCCTAAGTGTACCAGTACTTTGCCATTAGAACATGGTGCCGCTGGAGTAAGAAAGCAGTAGCAACCCGGTAGCAGTGTTCAGCATTTTTGTAGTGCCAGCCATCTAATGGACCTGACATAAACAGAGCATAGTTCTGTGCATCGTTCACCATGCTGGAAGGGTTTTACCATCTTAGTTACATGGTAATGAATTTCCCTGTCCTGTATAAATTTGAGATGGCAAAAATGCCTCCAGGCCACATGAAATGGTCTTCTAAAGTACTCCTCTTTAAAAAAGAAAGAATAAGAAAATAAAGATCTTAACATATTGTAGTTCAATAGTTAAGTATATGAAGTTGAACTAGCAGACATCAAGGCCTTCTATTGTTTTTATTTGATGGAATACTGAAACTGTGTTTTTCACATTTCAGATATGTGTTCTAACCACCACATTTTTTTTTCCATCTGTTTTATAATGTGTCTTTTTGCCTTTGTTTTTGATTAGAAATTCCAGCCCAGAGCAGTGTGACCTTTCCCAAGAAATGCTCTTGTGAAACTGGCACGCTAGAATTGTAAAGAGCTGTTTGGGGTTGCGTTAAGTGGTGAGACGTTACCTTTCCAGAATTTATTAATCTGAATATTAAAACAGAAAGTGGTTCTTCCACCAGTGTAAACATTATGAAAATTGGAAATTGAATTCCCATCCTATGGGAAATTTGGATAATTTAATATTTATAGCCCTTTAAAACAGGAATGAAAAATCCAAAGAATCAAAGCCTTAATACAACATAGTTCTAAAAATTTAGTCTGGTGATTTTGAGGCCAGATGAGTAGGGACTTGTCATCTTCCTGAACTTCTGCAGTGCCTCGTGGAAGCAGAAGTTTCCCTTTCCCATTGAGAGCAGTAGTCTTTCTAGTTTCCAAAATGCACCTTAGCTGTTGTTTGCCATTTTATTTCACATCTGCTTGAGCTACATGGAAGACTTTTTTCTGAGAAAAAAAAAAAGCGCTGAATTAGAGCCTTTCCTCCTTTTTTTCTCTTTAAAAAAGAAAATAAAAGAACAAACCAAGAAGTAAACAAAAAGTTACAACCAAATCTGTTTCGTAGTCATGATTTCTTTGGAAACTGTTAGCTTTCCTAGTAAACCCCATATGTATTCATGTAACTATAGATTTAATTATCTACATATAAATAACTCAGTCTTCTATTGGTTTGTTTATCTCAGCCTTTTCCTAATGTTCCCTTTGTCTTTTGTTTTTAATTTTGTGTTGTCAGAGAAAACATCTTGTCACATGAACTATGCAAGTACAAGAGCTGATGAAGTCCCATTGAAAGTCAGTCTTGAAGAAGAGAGGCCATCAAAATTCTTCATAAGCTATCATGGTACTTCACATGTTTGCATTCATACGTCCTGTACACAAAAAATACTTGTAAAGAAGTGGAATCACTACTTCATTGCAAACTCCACTACTACCATCAGAGAGGCTATGCTGGAAAATTGCAGAACCAGGAGCAGTATTCAGGGGATTCCTCTTTACCCTGCTAAACCTGTCTGCCTGGTGCTTGCTGTCAAAGCATCTTTGTCCCACAGATACTCACACATGAGAAACATGACATCTATTCCCAATATACTCTTCAGATGCTGCGCCAAAACCAAGGTGAGAGCAGCAGAGTGTCTGGAGCTCAGTACTCTGACATACAAGTAGAAGACAAGAAATGAGAACCTCTTAGGACAAGAGATTAGTCCTCCTAATCTCTCTGTTTCAGAAGTCCCTGTTACCTCCATGATTACTTCCAGAAGAAATACTCATGAATTGCAGCCTGCTAGCTCACCTGCTGTCACACCATTAGGGAATGAATGCACAAAGCTCTTGAAGAAAAATATGTGTTGTCTTCCAGATTGCTCCATCACCATCATAAACTCTGCTCCTGCTCATTATGCCCCCACTTTGGGAGGCTCAGTACTTCTCAGTGTGAAGAAACACATTTCAAAACTAATAGTGTAACCGCTTTTGTTGACAGATTTTGCAGGCAGCAATTGGTAAGCCTGCCAACACTGGACTAGCAACTGAACCAGAGCAACACTCTTACTGGTTCAGAAATGAATATGATGTGACATCTAGACTCGTTTTTCTTCTAGAGATATCATGACAAATTATTCTGCCTTTGTTTATCTCAGCACAACATGCAAAGCCGCTAAGATTATTCCAGTCACTCCAGATTTTCTGTGGGACAAAGAACACAGGATGTGGCTACATCCAGTGGACATATTTTTCAATCAGTTTTCCATAAAATTCGTTCCCCAGATGCACACAAAGAAAATAATCATAATATTGAAATAGAGCTTGTTGTGAAACTTTCTTTTGTCCTGTGAGAACTTCAGGTTTCAAAAGCTTTCCTGTCAAAACTTGACAATTTTTGTAATCTAGTAATCTTTAAAAAATTCAAGATGGGTAATTTGAGATATTTTTGGACTTTTAGGTGCCCCTAAAACATAAAATAAAAATAGAATAATAAAAATACTGAAACAGGAACCATTTTCTTCAAAGAAGCTCAAAGCTGTAAACAACAACTCGAAAAAACATTTTTCTAAATTTGTTAATTTCTTCTTTTTTTTTTTTTTTAAACAACCTGAAGGAAATGGCTGCGTTTTGATGAATCAGGGGTCTCTCTAGGAAAAAAAGAAACAAGTTAGCTAAAAATTATCAGACTATTTGAATCTGTAAATTCCTTTGTTCTTCATTTACTGAACAAGCAAGCATGAGGAGAAGGAGGGGAAAAAATGCCTCAAGGGTTGTCAATGTAGTGAAAAATGACAGGTTTAGTCTCACTTTGTTTTTTCTCCACTGACCTAGTCTGCTTCTGAGAGCTCCTCACCTGACTCTCAGCTGCTCTGCAAGGGAAGAGGAGTGACAGCTGTAAGGATGGACTTCACATGTAAGGCAGAAGCATATCTACTTGGACATGTTATTGAACAGGTGTTGTGGGATAGGGAGTTCTTGATCAAGGACTTGAACTTCACCTGGCATTCAGATTAATGGCCAGGGTACAAGAGCAGCCATCATCTGCATTTCCTGTGTTTCTGGACCAGTATTATTTATATTGGAAACTTGTTGACTCACTTTTCCCTTCTTTTTTCTTTTTTTTTTTTATACAATTGTCCTACTCCTATCCTCATCTATTTAAAACGCCTTCCCAAAATGCAGTAGAAACTTTATTACTGAGCAGCTTTTAAGCAATTGTGAGACGATGCTGAAAAATCCAATTTTAGTGAATTTTCTCTAAAGTGCAGGTAGGATCCCAGGTATTGACCAGGATGGATTTCTTCATAAAACTGTTAGGTTTCCACTCCTCAGGACTCTGCCCTGTGCTGTGTCCCAGAACAGGGAATCTAGGACTTCCAGACCACTTAAACACGCTGTGGTGAGGATGGTTGCCTGTATTCTGGGAACTCGGTCACAGCAAAAGGTTTGTTATTCCAGCATTGATATTTCTGGACCCTTTTGAAAAATGCAAATAATTTTCCCCAGTTGATCAAAGGCTTCTTAGGTGTCCAAACCGCGTGTCCAACACAGGAGTAGGCTGCCCATCCCTACAGAGGTAGTTCAGGATGCAACATGAGGAATTAGGAAGGAAATTACACCTTTGGTGGTGGGAGGGAACCAATCCACCCATCCTCTATCAGAAAAAGTTCTTTTTTCTTTCCAGGTTTCTTTTCCTGGAAAAGATCATTTCGCAGGCTATTTGAAAAACATTCTTGTTTCTATTCATGTTCAGTTTAAACTGGGTTTTTACTATATACTGGAAATTTTCTGCTTTGGACTAATGTCATCATAGAGAACATCTTGCTCTTTTGTTCGTATATTTTATTACTTTGAGAAGATGGCAGCAATTATATCAGCAAAAAATAATGCCAGGGACTTCAATAATTCAGAGAATCACAGAATCAAAGAATGCTTTAGGTTAGAAGGGATGTTAAAGATCATCTATTTCCAAACCCCCTGCCATGGGTGGGGACACCTCACACTAAACCATATCACCCAAGGCTTTGTCCAACCTGGACTTGAACACGGCCAGGGATGGAGCATTCACAACTTCCTTGGGCAGCCCATTCCAGTGCCTCACCATCCTTACAGTGAAGAGCTTCTTTCTTATATCCAATCTAAACTTCCCCTGTTTAAGTTTTAACCCATTACCCCTTGTCCTACTACTACAGCTCCTGATGAAGAGTCCCTCCCCAGCACCCTTATAGCCCCCCCTTCAGGTACTGGAAGGCTGCTATGAGGTCTCCAACTTAGGTAACTTACGTAAGGCCTGAATCCAGAAATTGAAAATTTTAAGGTAGCAATTTACTCCAAGTAAGCTGCTTTGTAATCCTGATCTCTTCCATCAGATAACTACGAGATTCTTTAAGGCAGTGAACCCTTTAATTTCAGTGAAAGAAATTCTAGCTACCTCATGTTTTCTGTAGGGCAGAAACCTCTCAAAACACTTAGCTCATCCTGAGTCAGAACTTCAGCCTGGAAGGAAGTAAAACCTGTGGGCTGTTAGGAGAGAAACTGGAAACAGCCCTTTGCTGTCAGGTTTCACTCATTCGTGTTAACCCAAGGTTTCCCCAAAGGCTGCAGAACAAATTCCTTCTGTGCAGGCAGTGCTCAAGCTGCAAAGTGCTAATCCAGAAGTTCAAAGCCTGTGTGAGGAAATATAATGCTTCCTCTAGAGACTTTTCAGGGAAGAGTGGTTGACCACAAGAAAATAAAGACTCTCACAGCTGATCGTAAGCCCTTGTGAGAGTGCTGTTGAGGAGACACCTAGGAATGGCTGACATTCCAGTTTATGAATCAGTAGGGAAGGAGTAGCCCAGGCTAGCTTTTGGGAGATGCCTGGGCTGTCTGCCACCTCTCAGACCATAGGAATCCTGTGGGGAAACAGGGGAGACAGAGAAGTCTGAGGACTGTGATAATTCAAAGCGCTATAGATCACGATGATGGCTGGATTAACGCAAAGTGCCATGTAGGCATGATTGTGCCTGCTGTGAGCAGGGACCTGAGCTCTAGTACAACAGTGCTATGCTATGTAAAGGTAAGGCATATGGATTTTCTTCCTCTTCTTGGTCTTTAAGGTCAGAAAGAACTTGTGGGCGTGTATTTTCTTGACTATCTCTGTATTATGTTAATTTCAGTGACTCTGAATTTCTTTTGGATTTTCCCATGAGTGGAAAGTCATACAGACCCAACCCTACAGCTCACCCCATTAAGAGAATTTCAGGCTTTATTCATAGCTTTCTATCCTGCTAAAGCTTGCTTCTTCCTTTGCTTAATTAGATTAATTACTTGAAACTAATTTTCTTGTGACTTGCGTGAATATTTTATCTACCAACTTGTTGCCTTCATTTGGTCAATTCTTCTGTATTGCTTTGTATTGCTTTTTCTCTTGTTTTAGCTTTCCTAAATAGTCTTGGTTTAAACTCAGTATGGACTGAACATTAAAGGAATGTCCTTCCCTTTCCTACATAACTTATTTAGCTTTAATAGAACATGAACAGGACTGATAGCATGTGGCTTTTGGAACATGAGTCACAACACCTCCAAAACAATTTGTGATGTCCCCTTTGGGATTACACAAGTTAGTCATTTGTTGGCTTGAAGTCTGGACTGAAGCTGTTTCAGCTCAACTGAAATCAACTTTCCAAATGTATTTACTCAGAGTGAGATCCATGAAGTGCAAACACCCCAGGCATAATGGTGCGTGGAAAATTGAAAACACAACTTGTACTCATTTGCTGTGATAAATGATCACCTCAGAATCCTAATGGCCATGGCAGTCTATCAACGTGTTCAGCTCCTACCCAGCACCAGGTGAATGGTGGTGGTGGGTGAATGTGGAGCTTAAATTATGCTGCTGATTTTGGCAGGGTCTGGATAATCTAACAAGCCTGATTAGATACTAAATAAATATTGGCTTTACAATATGCTCACCAGTGTTTAACTTGGATAAAAGGGGCCGCAAATACTGTTGCACTGGGTGACCTGGCAACAGGCACAAACACTTTAAAAGATCCATTCAGACTGTGACAAAAGTGTTTGAGAAGGAAATTTTGGTGGAATCATGTTTTGCTCTAATGAAAACCCTCTGTTCTGCTGTAACTGAAGAAAAGCAGCTAGCTTTTCCCCTCATTACTTCAATTTACATGTTACTGTATGTTGAAGGTAAACAAGTTTTGCAAAAAAATGAAGTCCCCCAACAGATCCTGGATGACAGGATAACATCTAGGGACAATTTCAGAATGATGCAGAGAATTTCATGATCCCACTTACTTTATAGAGTATGTTGGAGAAGGAAAGTGGAAAAATTAAGATATCATCAGAAATGAGACATAGGAGACCTCTCAGCTTCAATCCCTTTGTGTGAGTCCCAGAATCTTGCAGATGAGCTCACTTATTTTAATGCCATATTCATTGGCTTTGGCAAAGATTTTTTTGGAAAACAAGAGACATCACATAAGGCAGCATGTATAATGTCCTTTAGTATCATTTGAGGTGCCTGTAAGTTACCTCAGATATGAGAATAGCAGGTAGGACAGAAAATGTAAGGGAGAACCAACACCTTTTGGAGCAGTAAATAGAAGATACTTTAAGGTATTAAACATACCTTAAGGCATTTAAAATGGCTTCCCTTTAGGTAACTGAACCCTGCTTTGTGTGTCTCCACTTGAGTTCGGTGTTTATTACAGTCTACCAACATTTAACCAATATTGCAACAAAAAGCACTTTGTAAGAACCACATCTCTGGGTCTTTCCGAGTATAAATCAGCATAGTTCAATTATGTCAACAGAATTGTGCTAATATACTTCCACCATAGGTTTGTTCTCAAGATTAGCAGTATAATGACAGACAACTAGTGTGCAATTTTTAACAATACATAGGTGCTTTCACTTAGGACTTTTTATTTCCTGACTCAATAAATAGGTTGTCTTGTTCTCCCATTTTCTCAAAGACTGACAAAAACTGAATAAACAGCTCTTCTACAGTCATCAACCAGCTTGGCCATCCTGCCTTACAGAAGAGTTCGGACTTCTCTCAGAAGAACTTGCTCATCAAGACTTTAACATGATTACAATTTCTATTTAAATCATCTTTTCCCTATGCTAGATTTTGAATTTGTTGCAATGCTTTTTGGGGTTTGTTTTTTTTTTCTTGTTGTTGCTTTTTTTTTTTTTTCCTTGCAACTCCTTTGAGCCATCCCTCATGCCTATATAAATCACAGGAATTTGAGTGGAACTACATCCAAGTAGAACAGCAAAACTATTAGCACACTATTCTGCCCAATGAATTTTAAATCCAGCTATCCACAAGAGGAAAGTCAATCAACAAACCTGTGCATCAACATATTCTTTTTTTCCAACCTCCCCAAAATTTATGCTCCCATAGGGCTGTGCAATGTAACACTTTATCCCTGCTCCCAGCAGTGAGCAACCGAAACCTACAGCACCCTGGGTGCTTGTCAGCATTTAATCCTGCCAAACTAAAAGCTCGCTTTGGTTAACTAGGTGCTGCCCCAGGTGTTTGTTAACCATTTTCTTAGGTTAGCCCCTGCATGATCAAGAAATGAAGGGAGAGGCTCCTCTCCTCACTCATCTCATCTCCAGGCTCCTCCAGTTTATTAGCTCTACTCCATAAGGTGTAACTGAGTACAAACTGAAGAGATGTGTGTGCTTTCACTCCCTGTGGCATCATAAATTATATGGGGTAAAGCATTACCTAATTCATTTAACTTGTCATGGTTTGCTCCCCTCAGAGGAAAGCTCAATGACTTTAAGACCAAACATTTGGGGCTATGATGGTGGAGGTTTTTGTTAAACTGGGAAAAAAACCGAGATGGCAGAGCTGGCCATCAGGGAGGTCTCAGAAACCTGAGATTCAGTAGTTTCTGGTTTACACTGGAGAAGACCTGCATGGATATTGCGGCTGACAGTGCCATATTTATGCCAAATGGGGTCACCTATAAAGTTAATGTTCATGTCTCAACTGAATACTTGTGAGAAATAATGTGTACAACCCTATGTAGGTGTCCACATTCTTACACAGGCATCAGGCATTCTTTAGCATTTTTTTTTTCCCTTTAATCATCCAATAAAAAAGTTATTTTGTCATATTCAGCTTCTTAAATTTCAAATTTAAAGACTTCAACAGGTGAACCTGCTTGAGCAGGGAGGTTGGTCTAGATGACCTCTGATGGTCTTTTCAGGCTCAAACATTATGTGGTTCGGTGTACAGAGCTAGCACATTTCATAGTTTACTATAATGTAGTTATATTGACTTTGTAGTTTTACAAATGAGGGACACTTCTAGTAGTCCTCACTTCCATACATGTATATATATTTTCAGTCAAATGTGTGTGTACACATAGAGATGTATGAGTGGAAGCCCAGCCTAAGACTGAGCTAAAATGCCCTTCAAATACACTTAAATTGAAGTAGGCAGAACCTCAGATAAGATACCTTCTACTCTCTCTTGTGCAAATGTGAGTGGTAGATGATAGAAACTCTGATGGACATTTGACACTGCAGCTATCATGCGGTGTGAAGTCCCCATTTGCTGTAGGAGGTTTCTACTGGAAGGTGTCTCTGCCCATAGCAGAAGGGTTGGAACTAGATTCTCTTTAAAGTTCCTTCTAACTCAAACCATTCTATGATTCTGTGATTCTATGATTACAGCTACAACAGCCAATACATGAGTTCTTGTTGAAAGGACTCATCTTTACTTCTGTGGTCTAGCTGAGCATCACACTGGCAGTCCTCATACTGCACTCTACCACATGCGCCAGTCTTCATCCTTGGCTAGATATAAACTTGATTGTTTCCTTCAAATACAATATCTCCTACTGGTCAAAAATGATGGGGTATTGGTTCACACTCAGAGATATTGTGGAGGTCTCCCAAAGTAAGCATTGCCTTCTTGATAAGGGATGTAGAAATTTTCAAAACTAAAATTTGGCTTGCCAGTTTTGGAGACAGGGCTTGAACTCTTTGGAGTTTTTTGCAGTTCTCATTTTCTCATATTTTCAATATTTTTTTTTCTTTATGAAGAAACAAAATATAGGTAGTACAATATTTGTTATAAATGTCAGAAATTATATCAGAAGATTGAGCGTGTAAAAGCAAGATTGGTGTTGAAGATGATGTTATTAAAAGTGATATTGCAGAAAAAGAAAGCAATCTGTTGCAAGCCTTTGTATCCCAGAAGACCATGAGTAACAAATGCATCTGGAGGTTCATCAATCAGCTGTGTAGGATACATTTAAAAATAGATCTTAGTACAGATTTGTATAAAGTCTAGTCCTATTTACACTTCCTACCAAAGAAAAATCTTATGTTTTTGAGCAAAGGAGTTCAAGCATTGTCTGGGAGGATACTGGGGACTCATGCTAAGCACTTGGCAGGATGGGAAGCAGTTCATCTCACAATAAGAGGAATTAAAATAGGACTTGTAAACTTTCTTAGAGAAGGCCAGTACACAATGGGTCACTCCTGTTATGGGAGGCATGCTTGCTGTTTGTTCTTCAAACTAAACAGTTGGAGGCTCTGTCCCATGAGTTATAAACCTTACCCTCTAAAAGGCAGGAATAGTAATATAGGAAGGCCATAGTATTACAGAATAAACCTTTCACATCAGAACAATTTTTACTATCTCCTCATCTACAAACCCTCTTTTCTCTAGCCTTGAAGGCTCACCATAATGACATGAAGCCTTTCTCTACAATATCTGCTTTGTAGACCTTCAGAAGCTATCACACAGCTGACAGACTTTCTGTAGAACTCTCAAAATTAGAAGCTCATGCACAGACCCTAAATTTCCCATCATCTTGTTCAACCTGGAGAAGGAAAGGCTCCAGGGAGACCTTAGGGCAGCTTCCAGTGCCTAAACAAGTCCACAAGAAAGCTGGAGAGGATTTTTCACAAGGGCAGGTAGAGACAGGACAAGAAGGAATGGCTTTCAACTCGGAAATGGTAGATTTAGGTTAGATATTAGGCAGAAGTTCTTCCCTGCGAGGGTGGTGAGGCACTGGAACAAGTTGCCTAAAGAAGCTGTGGCTGCCCCATCCCTGGAGTGTTCAAGGTCAGGCTGGACGGAGCTTTGAGCAACCTGGTCTAGTGGAAGGTGTCCCTGCCCATGGCAGGGGGTTAGAACTAGATGGTCTTTAAGGGCAGGGGAGTTGGATTAGGTGATCTTTAGAAATCTCTTCAGACCTTAATGATTCTTTTCCAACCTAAACTGTTCTATGTTTCTATGATATGATGCTATGATCTAGCTGTAGACAGACTCCTCTCCCCCCTGCTTCTCAGTGGCACACAGCCTCACTTGTGCCTGAACTTTCTGGGATGCCCAGGGGGACAGCTGTGAAAAAAAGAAATGCCCAAAGGGTGCAGTGTGTTTTTATTTGCGCATACTTCATGACCCTGTTGCTATGGGCTGTGCTGCAGCACAAAATAAGCCTTTTCCACTGACATAGAAAATCCCACAGAAGTCTTAAAACCTGTTACAATACACCAGACTTTCCTGGCATTCTCCTACACTTGATGGCAGCTCGGCATTGAGGTAAAGAGGCACCCTACTCCAGATAACACAGTGGGTGGGGTTGGAGTAACTTGAGAGCCTTGTTTCCTCATCTGGCATGAAACTGCCTCCACTACCCTCATTCCCCTATCCTGCAGCCAACACTTGATTTTTATTGCTGGCCTGGTTGTCATGGGAACAACCTAAAAAGAGGTAAGGTAATGTTGCAAAGCTAAATATAAGCAAAGCATTGAAAGAACTTAAGCTTAGGACTCCCTTGTGACTGCCCTCAGAGCTCGTATAGCACTGCTGCTGAAATGGGACCCAAAGAGGGTGTTCAGCTGCAGGAGGCCGCTGTGATTTACAATTATGAGGATAAACAAGCAGAAAAGGGCTTACCTGGTTTTAGAGAACTTCCAGCCTGATAAGCACAAGGTGGGTGGCAAGACCTCAGGGAAAGGAAGAATTTTTTATTTTGTATTTGTTTGGTGCAGGTGCAAGTAGAACCCCTATTCACTGTTCAGTGGGCTGGTTTCTTAGGATGGCTCACAGCATAGCCTCATCATTGCCAGTACTACTCACATCACCCTTCCTAATGCTACAGAGTAAGTGGAAGACCTTTACAACAGAAAACTGAAAATACTCGGAAAGAGAATAGGAAGGAGATACTATGGGTATCTTGCCCCAGGGAATATGTGGAAGAGAAGGGTCCTCATGGTCCTGTGGATACATAATGTCCTAAATAGAAATAAACATGAAGGATTGGGATGATAATGATGCAAAAAGTCCTTCCCCATAAGGTTTTAAGCAGCAAATGAGGGTGAATGCTGGAATAAGAATTTAGCTTATGGAAAAGGAGTGTGACAGTGGAGCATGGCTGCGTCAGCGAAGATGCGTCTCAGGCACTAAGCAGTGACTAAGTGGTCTGAGACCTCCAGAAGGGGGCAATCATGTACGTACAATCTAGCACAAGGCAGCCGCTCGCTTCTTGGGCTTTTCACCATCTTGAAGGACCTAACAATTTCCAAGACATTCAGTTGAAATCTCCCTTTGGCTCTGAAATGTTGAAGTGTTTGAGTAAGTCTGCAGATGGTGGTGTTCGTGGCCAGTTCTGAAGGCAAAGGTGCATTTTTTTTTTTTTTAGACCTTTAATATATTGGGACCAAGACTCACTCACATCATGCCATGTAGGTTAAAATTCTCCTGGTGAGGTCATCTTAATGTGCTAGTGATTCTCAGTGAAATATCTGTCTTGCCTAGTGGAGCTGGTATTTAAAACCTGCTCTGGAGGAGACTGCAGGTACCAATGCTAGCCAAATAGGAAAAAGCCTAGTTCCTGGAAAAAAAAGCAAGTATCTTAACATGGGACAGATGCCACATTTGTGATTTCAAGATTCCCTAAAGTTATGTCTACACAGATGTGTAGCGCAGGCCAGATGTGTCCAGTTCTGTTTTGTTCAAGTAGAACAACTTCTTGTTTGTTCAAGAAGTTTTCTGGGCTCACTTTTGCAATATAAACTATTAAATTCACAAGCTTATCTACTGAAAGATGAAGGTTAAAGGGTCTGACTTGTCTATGCGTCTTCTCAGGAAAGAGGAGTTAGGGTGTCAGCAACCAGAAATCAGGAAAAAAGGATAATTGGCAAAGATTTTATCTTCTCTAAGCCCTTGTCCTCAAGGAGAACAAGGTGGAATAGAGTTTATCTTTTTACCTGATAACTCTGCAGGGCTGCCAGAGTTGCAGGGGGTGTGCTTGTGTGGACATGTGTGTGTCAACAGTGCAGACAGTTGTTATGTGCTGTCCTGATTCCAAGTGGATGTGTCTTTACATCTGACACAAGTCTTTCAGACTTATGACATCTTAAAAATTGGGCTCCAGGGAACAGAATGTGTTTTCTGAGAGACTTGAAATATTTTTGGTACTAAGGTGATGAGTGTCCTGTACATGTCTGGGAGACCTTCTCCAAGAAAGACTCACCAGGCAGCATCTGCCTCACTTATCGAATTACTCCGCTTCTCATGTTGCAGAAATGTTGCCCTGAAGCACATGTACTAAGGAGAAAGAGAGTTCATTTACATCTAGTGTTTTTCCAGCATTTCTTGCTTCAGTCTGTGCTCCCTAGACTCAAATGTTCATTGGCCCTGCAACACCTAGCAGTTAGGTACCATTTCATGATGTAACTAAATCCTTGGTGGAACAGAAACTTAAAACTCACATTTCAGGGAGTGTGGGATTATTAGAGGGATCTTCAAATTTCTGCTTTTTTGTAGGAATTATGTAGTATGAGGCCACTAGTTGGCATCCCCCATGGAGAGATGAATTCATGACCCACCATCATTTTTCTCTTGAAAGTGGGTTCTAACACCAGTCATACCTCCCTCTATCAGCTGGCCAGGTTTATGCACACTGTTTTGTGTGGAAAGAAATGGAATATATGACTAAAAAAAGCAACCTTGACTATTTTGAGTGGCAAATTACTTCAGTTGCAATCAGCCCTCTGAGCAACTCTCAGTTTGTGGACAGCTCTGGGTTCGAGCAGTAGAATGAAATGCAACAGCCCACATGTGAGATGCTGAGGAGGAACTCTGAGGGTATTAATGGTGTCTCAGCAGTGGAGCTAGGCACTTAAAAAAACAGCAGGGCTATTGGCTGTAGGAACTACAACTCAAGTATTCTTCAGGGCTGCATTTACTGGGGCTGTAACCAGCCATCCTGACTGTGGGGCTGGATCTCAGGGGTCAGCTCTTCTGGTAAAAGCCACACACAGCATCAAAGGTAATTTTTTTTCCCCCATTAAGGCAAGTTCCCCAGACTGTGCCCTCATTTACGCTTTAATAACTTCTCAAAATTAGCAAGCATCCTCCATGGGGATCTGAGGACATTTAGCACCTTTGAGAGGGGACTGAGATTTTGGCAGGCCTGGCCCTAAGGCTTTATTTTTCTACCCAGAGTCCTTTTTGGAAACATTTTGCAGAAGCTGTCAGTAACCCTGGTAGGAAGACGGTTGTTACCAATTTGGTTTAATAGGTCCTTGTGGTTATTTTTTGACTCTGCACCTTAATTGAAGTGGAAAACAGAAATTTCTGTCAGCAGGCGTGCATCTGCTTTTGAAATCTGCCAACAACATCACATGACATACATCATGTCTTGCAGACTGACAGATCCCTGAAGCCTTTCCCAAAACTTTTTGGTGAAGAATGGTACAGGCACTTCTGCAAGCCTTCACCTTAAGAAGATCTATAGGAAGCTGTGGTAGCAATTAGAAATGAACTGGCAGGAAGAAAGATATTCTGAGGTCACAGCACGATTTATAAGGGTAATTTTTCACAGGCTCCAAATAAGTAATTTCTATAAACTTTGCAAAACAACTAATGTAAGGTTTTGTGTGTGACTACTGAACAGCTTTCAGGACATATCTGTCTCTGCTAGGAATCTACTGAATGGTCTTCGGTGACTCATTTTGCATCCCCATGCCTTTGTTTCACCATCTATAAATTAAAGGTAATTGTAATGATTTCCTTGCTAGTGTTTTGAGAAGTATTTACAATACAGTACAATACACAAAACCATTGGCAACTGCTGTGATTCTCTCCCCTCTCCAAATCCATCTGCATGCTTTCCATTTAATGTGCCTGTACCAAAGTGTGGAAAGCAATACGGTCTGTGTAGTGCTGTGTAGATGGAAAAGAGTGGGAGCAAAAAAGAAAATGAAAGAGAGAGCTCCAAGAGATGCAATTTGGAGTTGCCCAGCTGTGTTTCTAATATTACGTCTCCTGCTGGTGAGGCTCCAGAGACAGAAGTTCCTTCCAGCCCTCCCTGGAAGGGAAAAAACCTGCTGTCAAGAAATGCAATTTGGGTGCTCTTAATGAATTTGATGAAAACTTCTTATCCTGGCTTTTTTTTTTTTTTTTTTAAGCCAAGTTTTGAAGCAAGCCAGGTTGAGTTTGGGTATGTGTATGCCAGATATCTAAAGAAAGAGCTTTCTCTGTGATGTTTGTGTAGTCTGGAAGACTGATTCTGTACATGGTGTGTAGATCCAAGTACTATATTGTTTAAGTTAGGAGATATGAGAGGCTGGCACAAGAGGTTATGTGTTAAAGGAATGGCCATGCTCTAAGGTTACAAAGATGAGTCATGTCTCCATGAAGGAAGCCCTTCTCTATGAGGGCACTGTGGTCTGTGTTCATTTTTGTTAACATGCTTGCCAAGTGCAGTGGGTGGCATCCTGCAGAGTGAGGGAAGATAAAGCATGGTACAAGGACACACAATGCAAACTTGACTGGGGGAACTTGAACTGGAGAGTTGATGTAGATAAGGCTTACACTAGATAATTCTAATGCAGTTATCAGAGTTGGATTATCCCAGTTCAGACCATCTTCAGGCTGCTGCAGTTATGGATTGTCACTGTGATCTAGAGGAGAGTCATCCAAAGGAAACCTTTGAAAAACAGTGTTGTTGAAGCCTTCCTTGACATTGACTTTATTTTGGGGCTTAGATCTTGGCAGTGCTAAAGCCAGTGAGGGTTTTTACTGTTGGCTTCAGAGTGGTTAGGCCATAAGGTTTCTTTTTAAGGAAATTTCCAGGCTAGAACACAAAACAGAACAGTAATGCAAAGGAGCTGCTTTTTTCTATAATTGCCTTCATTGCTGACATTCTATTTTTCTTCAGTCAACCAACTCCTGCCTTAATTGCACTTTAGAGAGCCTATGGACACCAGTATTTGCAGAGCTGATTCCCAGAAGCTGTTGCAAGCTTGCCTTGTTTTTAAATGGACTGAATTGTGTTGCCTGTTAAAATAAATGCACTTGTCAAATCCCTTTCTTCAACAGCCTTGCCTTACACCTTGCCTTGACAGTGTAATAATGTCTTTAAAAATAACCTAAATGCCACTTTCTACCTATAGCCACTTCTCAGTCCTCAAATGAATGGCAAGAAGGGGGTGGTGGAGAAAGAAATACTAAACTTGCATGCTGGGATAAGTGTCACAGGGCTCAGAGCCTTTGGCATCACCCACAAAGACTGGTGAGACTAGGAGAATTGTATGTACTTGAGAAATGCTGGGGGAAAAGAACCTAAGAGGAACTGATGGAAATAGTCTATGCAGATTATTAAGAAGAGAGGAGAAGCCGTTTATTTGTTTGTTGTTGTGAGGTTTGCTGCTCTGAGAGGGACACTCTGCTTGGAACCTGATGGATATCCCTGAGTGATGTGCTCTGCCTAGAGGTTGGATGTGTCTGTCTGGTCCAGAAATTTAAGAGTTAAATGCCTTCCCATCACTGAGTGGGATACAGGAACAACTTTTCCTTCTGCATCAGCAGCTGCCAGCAGAACTCAGTGACAGCTTTATAAATCACACCTGAAGCGAATAAGATTGCTGTGTTCGAAATGAGCCCTTATCTCTTCTTGTTTGCACTTGGCTATTTTGTTTCTAAAGATCATGGGGAGAAGCAGAAGGAGCAGTCACAGAGTGATGTATGTTGCCTTTGACACTAGGTGACTAATTTGCTGTTAGGGCACAGTAACGTGAAAGTGAATGGCAGAATTTGGGGTGGGGGATGAAAAGAAGAGGTGAAAAAAGTTATGAAGCAAGCATGTTAAAGAAAAGTGAGGAAAAAAAATAGAGATGTATCTGCATAGCCTCCAAAACTCATGTAGCTGTTGAGGAAAATGGGGACAGATGAAAATCAATTATTTCAGCCAGCTTCTGTTTTTGTTTTTTTTTTTTTTGGTAAATGGTGGAGAATCACTTTCTTTTGTGTCCAGAAGGGGAAGGTTTCCTTTTACCTGGTACTTCTCAGATGCCATCTCTATCTGGCTCCTGCACTTGCTGCTTACCTTATCAGGGGTCACTGTAATAAAAATGCCATATTTACTCATGTAATCCCTAACCTTTCAGCCTGGAAAAGTAGTAGGAAGTGGGAGGGGAGCTATTACAGAGCAGCAGCCATTACACTTGCTAATAAGGCAATAAAAGAGTTCACACCAGAGGCCTGAACTTACTCTTAAGGTAATAGAGAATTCAGACATCCATGCAATTCATCTAAAATATTCTTCCTGGTCTGGATCATCACGTTTGGAAGGGCATTAGATGATGCAAACCCAATTTGCCTTCTTGTGAAATTGTTTTAGTGGCTCATACATCAGACTCTAAAAAATCAGGGATTTAGTTGAACCTGAATATTCTGAACTTTAGCTCTTTGTCATTTGATCTTGCTATGTGTCCACCTGATAAGCTACAACATCTGCCTGTGGTTGGACATCAGCAACACAGGACAAAATATCAGTAACCAGGTCCTAATACACAATGTTTTGTATTCTTTGAGATACATGCTCTCTGTTGCAAAAATCCTTTTCCTTATTAAAAGGAAAAAGCACAAACAAACAATTTGCATAAGGTTTCCTGGAAAGTTCTGGTGTTGAAGCAAACAAGCAAGCACAAGAAAGACCATTTTAATGTATGTCAAATTGGACACTGGAAAACTTAGTCACCTGAGAAAATTTAAGCCAATTCATGTCCAGCTCAGGAACTCAAAGCACTTTGAAAACACGAAGGAATTAAACCACATGTCCTGTCTGAGGTAGGTGAAGTATTTTTATCCCCATTTTATGGCTGGGTAAACTCAGACAGTGAGAGGTTAAGTGACTTGTTCAGTATCGCAGTCGGCTGGGGAATGGAAGAGGTGAAACCACTGGCAAAGGCTGACCTGTAGAGTGTGTATGTTTATGCACACTTGCTCAAGAGTTTCTTCCCTAAAAGCACATAACTCCATTTTACTAGTTTAAAGCACATGCCTTTTGCAGGGGGTAGAAATGGAGCCTGTGGATGAAAAAATCAAGATGAGGTCAAACAGGAATACAAGAACAAGTTGGCACAGTAGTAGCTGAATAAAAGGATTAAGGAGTGGGCTGTGTTGTATAAACAGGAAACAATGTCTCTTTCTGACTTGACTGGAATTAGTTCAAAGTGCCCTGCATGGGATGTAAAAGCCCTGGGCTTTGAGGGGAGTGGGCAGGCCCAGCATACATGTTTAGATGTGACCCAGCAGAGCTAGAAGCAGGATAGAGCAGTAGTTCAGGCCAAGACTCTAAAATTAAGGAGCTGAAATCCAATTCCTTGTCTCTTTTGATGCCTTCTTGGGTGACTTGAGAAAGCAACTGTCAACAGGAATCATCTGCTTTCTGTTAGAAGTCAAAAATGGGCATAAATCAGCTGCCTACCCATAGCCAGAGGTCACTGGAGATGCCAAAGAGGATGAGAGTTTGATACGGGTCTCGCAGATGCAACACAAGACTTACAGGTAACCTCGCTCTCTGGAGGAGTAGTTAGAGGTCATGTTGACACTCCATGGCCTACCAAATGGTACTAGGTGCCTATTTAGGCGCCTGAATCTTCCCTTTTACTGTATGAAGACCACACAGGTCAGAGTCTCCATTTGAACTAGAGCTGTCCATGCGTATATGGCCAATTGCATTGAGGCTGAAGAGTGAAAAGGCAGATGCAAACTGCAGCACGGATAGAGCCAATCATTAGTAATGGGTGGCTGATGTGTGCGCTGGTACCTCAGTGATGTGATCCAGTCTGTGTCTGTATGTACATGTGATGGCTGTCAGTGCCTTGGGAAGTTCACCATAACATCACAGAGATAGCTAGAGGAATAAAAAATGTCAAAAGCTAAGGAACAAATATCAAAGAGGGCATTAATACCAGACTGAATCTCAGTTTTAACTCCAAGATCACTGGTGAAATTTAAGCAAAACTGAGGTTCTTATGATCATGGAACCTGGTATGGAGGAAAACAGGTGCTTGGCACACCCCAAAAGATAACCAAAGAATACTAGAATGGAAAGCAGGAAGCACAATTAAATGAATAAGCTGAAGGTTTACATTTTGCCTGGGCCATTGTGTTATGCTCTTTACCAGATATTTAAGGGTAGAAGGAAAGATACTATTGCACCAAGCTAAGTTTCTAAAGGTCCATTTCCAACCCTTGCCTCTACTCTAGAGGCCATGAGGTGATCCAGCATCCAGTCTGGAAAAAAGAATATGCTGATTTTAGTTCTCTTTTCCCACACTTTCTTTATATTGCATACTCATCCTATGCTGAAATTATTTTTACATAACATCCAAGAAGTCCATTTAGCTGGGACTATGATCTACATGAATTATGAATTATACTGCACATAGGAATCATTTGACTTATGGTCTGTGGTTTTCACTCCTCTCTTCCGTTTGATCGCTTTTTCAAAGCTATCACCTACATGAACCTGCAATCCCAACCCTGACTTCATCCATTATCCTCCCACAGTGATGTCAGTTTGCTGCTATGGAGACAGTGGCTTCACCAGAATGTCCTGCAAATGAAAAATTTCAGGTGATGGAAAAGCAATACACGCTTCTCTGAAATGCAGATCCTGTTTGATTTTCCATGCTTGTTCTGAACTGAAATTGTGCATTGTAGAAGAAATATCCTATTTTGGATAGAGACAAAATATTTGGGTTTGCATGTTTCCTGCATGTCTGCCAAATCAGCCAGAGGGCAAGATAAATTCTTAAACCAACAGTCCAGAGAAAGCAAGAGACAGCTTCAGCAGGTGATTTACTGAGTACATGAAGAACAATGCTCACTGGAAGTACCATCTCTCCTTGGCTGTAGAAGAATCTTAGGAGCTTGTTTCAGTTTTCAGGGTGAATAACAGCCGCCAGCTGGGTTCCTTCAGGTGTCTGCGACATGCACAAATTGCTGACAGACCTGACACAAGGCCCATGGGAGACCTTCATGAGCTGGTGGGTGGCCAGGCTATCTGAGGACATATCAAATGGCCCTATGTGTGAGCAACTGATCAGACCCCTGATGACTCACCTAAAATCCTACAAAAGGACTGTGGCAGTAAGCCCTGGTTTGTGCCCTGTTAGATGTTAAACATCTCTGCTCCTAGCTCTGTAATTCCTGTCAACTTTGGATGCGTATCTCTGAACCCTCCTGTATGGCAAAGTCCATATTCTTACCCAAAGGAAGATGGTTCACAAAATCATTTGAAAGAGTTCCCAAAGATCAGAAGCTGTACCTCACCCAAAGGAAGCATCAAATACAGAAATTTTACCCTGGAAAATATTCATATATAACTTGTACTTTAATAACAAAGATTCCGTGCCTTCTCCAGAGTGACATAATCTTTCACCGTATTACAGGTGGCACTAGAAAGCCAAATACAATAGACAATATCCAAAGACAATATACCTAAAGGGAGCCTTCAAGAAAGCTGAAGAGGGACATTTTACAAGGACATGTAGTGATAGGACAAGGGGGAATGGCTTTACACTGAAAGAGGAGAGATTTATTTAGATATAAGGAAGAAGTTCTTCCCTGTGAGGGTGGTGAGGCCCTGGCACAGGTTGCCCACAGAAGCTGTGGCTGCCCCATCCCTGTCAGTGTTCAAGGCCAAGCTGGTTGGGGCTTGGAGCAACCTGGTCTAGTGGAAGGTGTCCCTGCTCATGGCAGGGGGCTGGAACTGGATGAGCTTTAAGGTCCCTTCCAACCCAAACCATTCTGTGATTCTATGATTCAATGAATATTCATGTTGTCTCTCTGTAAGCTGGTGCTGTTTAAACTTACCTACCTAAGGCTCCTTTTGTAGTCAATCAAGGTAAACAAGCATTTCTAAAATAAGATTCACTGAACCCATTCTAAGTGTCCATGTCAGGATAACATACTCAATTCTTGACTCCACTGCTTCTGTGACTATTTTCATTAGCACAAAGAAATCCTGTCCCAGTTACTTTATCATTTCCCTGGAAGAAGTATTGGTCTGCTTTTCCCAGCCAATGTGTATGGCCTTGCATATAAGATAGTTTAAGATAGTTCTTTGATTTACCCTCTATCTTTTTACTTCCAGAATAAAAATTTATTTCTTTCTGTCTTTGATCATGTCATCTTTTTCCAAATCTCTGATCATTTTTGTTATACCCCACTCCCAACTGATCTTAAAACTGTGTTAGAAATAAGAATAATATAAAAATTACCCCCACAAAGTTGGGTTAGAGAGACAGAAGAAGGACATATAATCTAATAACCAGGCCATATAACCATGTCTATTGTAGATTTGGCCTAAATCTTGCCTGCTGGGCTCTTTCATATGGGCCACCTTCAGATAAGCAAGTTTTTGCCTTCTTCAGAAATACATTTAACCCTTGACTTTTCCACAGAGTCTGCCAAAGAGATAACTAGCAGCTTCAAAAGAGCAGTAGTGGCTTGGACTTGACAGACATCCAAGTAGGAAGGACCACCAGCTTGTCTTTGTGGAAACCATCGTCCTATATACCTCTGGGAACCAACCTTATGATGCTGTTGACCTTTGCAGCCTTGGAACCACTAACCCAGAAAAGTGGATGGGACTTAAACCCCGTTTTCTAAATGCTGGGTTTGTATTGTTTTTGACTGATTCTCCCCGTTGGGATTCCTAATTAAATTACTTGCGCCGTGTGTAGCACTGAGGCAGTAATTACAGAAGATCTTGCAGGATGTGTCTCTGCTGAGGCTAAGCAAATAAGATTAGAATTCTTCCTCCCAAATCGGCAGTGCAAATTAAATATTTATTCTTTCATGTAGGGAAAATGTCAGCTGTTTCAAATCACCTGTGAAAGATCTCAAATAATTTGGAATCTTGAAAGATAAAAGTCTGACTTCTGATTGAAAATATTCTGTAGGTTTGGGGTTCTTTTCCACCCTTTTTGTCTCTTTGGATTGAGATCAACCATGAAATTAGTACATTCATACTATAATTTTTTCCCCCTTTTTTCCTTCTTTTTTTTTTTTTCTTTTCATTTGTTAATGTTAGTAAGGTGTTCTAGTCAAAACTGAACATTTTACTTTTATAGCCTGTAAAATTCCAGGCTTAAAAGGATACTGTCAAGTCAAATTTGTCTCCAAATTAAGTCTTGACCTGGGAGTCAAGAGACATGAATTCTAATCCTAGTGACCTGCTTCACCTGTTTGTGTATTGATGTGCTGCTAGATAAAATAAGAGATACAGTGTTCCTTCCTGCAATGACCTGTATCTCCTGTGGCAGTCTCACTCTTCCAGGCACTACAAGACATCTTTCCCCCCTGAAAGAAGAATGATGTGGAAAGAAAGGTTATTTAGTAGTCAAAGAAACAAGCTGTGGAACCATTTTTAACGTTACAGGACCAAAGTTGTCACTATTGCAACTTTGCTGATGCCAAATGTTGTTGAACATGGCCCAGTGTGTACATTCCAGTTCCTGAAAGACATCAGTGGTGAAATGCAGCACTTAGAAAATGCAACCCAAAGAAATCAACCGCTGGGCTCTACCTGTGCCGACAAGTACACTCACATCCTTATCAGTGCCAGCTCCAGCTCTGACCTCACACAAATTTGAAAGTCACTGGTGAGGCTGTAAGAAGACAGCTTCTTGAACCCTGCAAAATTTGACCTCTTTTTCTGTCCCATCCTGCATCCTATCTTGCTCTCCAGGGTTATTCCAAGGAGGGCTGAAAGGAGAATATCTTATGGTAACAAAGCCGCAGGTATCTTCTAGAATAATTCCTTTGTGTTCAGGGCTCTGACAAAGTAAACACTTCTCCCTTCTCCTCTCATAAATGCAGTCTTTCTCCTGCTCTGTAAATCCTCCCTATTATCAAAATAAAGAACAATAAATAATGTGGTATGTGGAGCATGGAGCAGAAGAATGCCCCCAACCTTACCTGAGGTTAGTCTCGAGCTGCATGAACTGTGGGAATAAATAATATATCTGACCTGAGCTTCATCTCTGTCAGGCTGTGTCCCTCTAGGCTAAAATGGTCACATATATATCAATGAATTCCTGCTCACTCAAGCAATAGAAATACTCATCTTGTATCTACCTGTAGATTGAGGAAATTTTGCATAAGCCAGTGTTTATCTCACACTTGACATCACCTCTCCTCTGTTTCAGATGGAATTAACAGGCCATTTATTTTGGGGTAGAAGAGATAAATGTGACTATTGGGATCAGGAGAGGTAATTTGCTAACTGATAACTTGTTTCAGTGCATTCCTTTTCAATGCAGCCCATGATAATGATTAAACCCCCGCAATGTCTTACCCACTCAAAACAGCTGTGAGCTGCCCTCCCAAAGGGGAAATCCACACAGGTTTTTGCATCTAACCAGTGGTCCTGCTGAGCTGGGTTGCACCCCAGTACTCTGAAAGCCCCTGACAGATATGGCTTGGGGCCAAGCAACGGCTTGAATGGTGGTGATTTTACAAGCCCTTCCTTGCGTGACTATTTTCATGCCCCCTTCCTCACTCTGCGAAACACTAGGGGACAGCCATAAATTTGTGATACATCATCGCTCGCACTCTAGGCTGAATGCAATATTCCCTTGGCGAGGCTTCATTAAGAGGAAATTCATGCCTTAAACACCTTGCAGTCTGCATTTTTGACAAGTCATCACATTTTTGTGTGCCCTGCTTTATTTTAAAGCCCCTCTAGTAATGACATTCCTGAACAGAGGCTGCTTTGCAGCTTGCAAAGGGGGAGCCTTTGTCATTTGGGACCAGTGGAGAAGGAAAATGTGATGTAGAATGTGTATTACAACGCAGGGGAACAAACCGTTGAGTAATTTTTTCTTCTTGGTCACCAATACCACTGTCCTTTTTTGGCAGGCACGTCAGGACAGCAAAAAGCTCCATGTCTTGAGTCAGTAAGAAAATTATCACAAATGAGCAGGGCATGTGGAAACTTGTTTAATAGCACAGAGTTCTCCTTTTTCTATAGAAGGCCCGTTGAGGAATCTGTCTTCTAACTTCAGAACCCACCCTCAATTGCCAGTTTTTCATTGCAATGTTGTCCTCTGCCCAGCCAACTTTTCTCATAGTTACCAGGAGTGACTCATCCAGTCCCTGGTAGAGCTTTCCATGACTGCTGTGTCTATTTGCACATGCCTAGCTCTCATCCCTTAGCCCACAGCAAAGTTGTGGCACAATGTGACTTATAGATTTAATCATGAAAAGAAATCTGACTCCAGGGTTTCTCCCCAGAATGGGCAGGTTCTCTGTCCATTCAGGACAGAATGAGAGATCTCTCTTTTAAAAGAAATTCTTCTATTTAAGAAAATAAGTAAACAGCATCCAATGCTTTCCAGCTTGGATAACTAAGGAGAACTACCCAAATCCACTTATAGACATAAGAACAGAGTGATCTGTCTTTGTGTGGATCCTGGGGACCTTCACTGATGGATTGCTAAGTGATAGGTAAGGGATTTTGATTTTGTTTTTATCTCTATTAAACTCTCACACCAAATAAACCCAGACAAACCAGCAAACAAATACAAGGCCTCCTAACTTCCAAATAACCACCAAACCCTACCGATGTATTTTACCAGTACATCAGCAAGACTTCTCTACTTTAAAGACCTGAAGTTTCTACTGTCTCTGAAAGCAGAGAAATCTGTTGTGTTCTGAATGTTTAGATAAACTGTAGAGCCAATTGTAATGATTTAAGATGACTATTTCCATCCAATGCATTTAACCAATATACCTCTTACAGTGACAGCTTAATGGGTTATGTGAGTGGAAACTCAAGCAGATTCGCTTCAACTAGTTTCATTTGTTTCATCCTGTTGATTCTGGACTGAAGAAAATCATATGTGATGATAACTCCTGATGTAGCTGTGTTATGAGTTAGGAACCAAGAGCTGAAGAGCTGGGATGAACATCTGCAGACTGTTACCTCTTCAGTTGTAATTGCTGACTTCAGAGATAATCTGTCTGACACCCTCACGCTGCATGTCCCGCTGCAGAATTCCCTCTGTAAAACTGATAAGTATCAGAACAATTGTATGGTACATTGTAAAGTCTGCCATGTCAGTGCTTAGGTGAACCAAGTTTAGGTGAATCATAGAATCACAGAATCATCTGTCCAAATCTTAGCAAAAGAGGACTATGAACCAGAGTAACCAGGATGTACTCAGTACACAGAACATCACAAGCTGAGAAAAAAAAACATTTTTCATCATCATAGATTACCTCTAAAGATCTCACTGCTACACAGAGCAGATTCACTGAGTTCACAGGCCCTGTGATATTCACGCCATGTAAGACGTTTCTTGTCATTCAGGTCAAAATCAGCAAATGGTCCAATGGTCAGATAAGGCTGACATACAGCCTGAACACAGCCTGGGCCTGGGAATATGCAGGGAGTGAACATAAATTACGAGCATGAAAGATGAAGCCTGTGAGAATTAAATAGGACTATAGGTGGCCACCATAATCTACTGTCTACTATCTATTTTGCAAACTGTCTGTTTTATAAACGCTACAGGTTTCATCCGCAACCAAAAAGCAATTCTCTTGAAACCAGTGTCAAGGATAAACATTGCAAGAGAGTCCCAGTGGGTCACTTCTAACTCTTTGATTTGTACCACCAGTGATGATCCTACAACTGGGACCTCGTCAACAATGTGCAAGAAAGAATGAATTGTATTCTCATAAAATAGAAAAGGGTGAGGCTAGTGTCCTTTATGAGGTGATCATGTAATCACAGGCCCCATGGCTGGTATGCCAACTGGGCTGAGAAACGAGACTGAAACCCTTCAGATTTAGTGATTTTTTTGTTGCCAAAAATGGTTTCAGTTCCCTGCCTTCTCAGACCAGGATGACAGAGTGTAACCACACATACCTACAGCAGTGACTTTCAACATGAAGAGGTAAAGCTCAAACACAGTCAAGATAATGTGGCTTAAAACTGTCATCCATTACATGGTTGTATGAGCATGCTCTTTGCCCACCCCAACTGCAAGGTCAAAGCTCACCCCTTTCCCATTAAGGGCCAGCTAAGCCAGAGCACATCATATATCTGAAGATTATGCACATGGACAGGTCCTATAGCTGACCCATTAGCTGTGAACTCATTAGGCCACTGGATTTAATCACAGGTTCTCTCTCTGACCAAAGCAAATTTATATCTTTCTATTCTTCATGAACTTATATCTGCCCATATATTTTTACTGCTGTCATTAATTTTATAAGCAATATACTATCTAAATTGTAAATTCCACCTTTTCCTGGTGGTTTGTAATTCATTTGACTGTGAAAATTGGGCTGAAAATTTGCAGTTGTCCAAGGCAGATTTCTCCCTGGAGATACCTTACCACAGAAATGGTGCTTTCTTTTTCTTCTGTGAGATGTAAGAGAAGAATTCATCCTGATTTTACAGCTGGAGAAAGTTCAGAGAAAATTCAGCTAAATACATTTTCCAAGAAGATTTTTCTTTGATAAAGATCACTGAAATAAGAGAATCTGGAGCACCTTCTGATTCAAAATGTAGGTAGTGCACTGCTGCTGCCTATGCAGACTCTACAGTATCCTTTCTTTTTGGGCCTGAGCAAAGACATAAATTATGGAAAAAGTAAATACTCAGGGGTAGAGGTCCCAGGTTGCTTGTGGATTAAAAGGAAGGATGGATTCATCCTCAGACCTGAACCCTCCCCTGTGGAGCTGTCAGGCCCAGGATCTAGGTGGCATTTGAACACCAGGATCTCCTGAAAGCCAAAGGGAGTCAGGAACTTAAGTTGCACAAAAAATTGTGCTTCAGTCTCACTTCTGTCCTATGACAATCCCTTACAAAGGCTAATGGTTTCAAGAAGACTTTATTAATTATGAATAAAAAGGATTGACAATGATTAGAAAAACAATCAACTAACTTAGGGACAAGATTATAGAATCATAGGATCATAGAATCATACAGAATCATAGGATGGTTAGAGTTGGAAGGGACATTAAAGATCATCTAGTTTCAACTCCCCTACCACAGGCAGCATGAAGAGGGAAAGAAATACACATGAAAACACCAGCTTCAGAATAAGTGGGATTACAGAAAAGCTTTCCCCAAGGGAGCTGTTGCAATGGTCAGACTCTCCACTGAAACGCATGATGAAAGTATCTACAAGGAGTCTGGACAGGAGCAAAAGGTGGAAAGACATAGGCTGGATGAAGTGACTTGTCTAAGGTTCGCAGGGAAGGACAACAGACATGAAGGATGACTTCAAACCTTTTGACTCCTCATGCTGTGCCCAAGTTGGTAACCTACTTCTCATTCAAACTTGCTTTGTTTTCCCCTGAAGATCTGTTTGAGGGCAAATATCTAAAGGTTGCTTGAAATAACGTATCTTCCCTTTGAAGACATTTAAGTGTTTGCTTTTCTTCCACTTCATGGATTTCTTCATTTTATGTCCCTTCTTTTTGCTTTCTGTCAAGAGGATGGAATGAATTAGCAAGCAGCTTGTGAACCTCTGTTCTTGTTAGTTACACCTAAATATTGTTAAGCCTATTAAGTTTATTCCTGGAAATGTCCTGTGCTACCACCCCCAGTAACATTTCTGTTCAGTAGATTTCATTTCCTTTGTTCTTACTTAATTTACTTGCAGCCAGGGACTCCAGCAACCATGAGCTTTCTGCTAATTAGCTGGCACTAACAGCTTCTCGTTATTCAGGAGGCTTGGAGAATGTTTGCTTGGAGTCACATGGTGGGACAGCTATTTGATAATAGCCATCCTGTCTAATTCTGACTTTTCCCGGCTCCTTATATGGGTATCCAAGATGAGACCACGGGTATGGCGGGGGAGGGGAGGGAAGGGGACTGGATGGGGACGGGGACGGGACTGGGATGGGGGGTGGTGTATTTTTATAACAGATGGAAAAGGAGAGAAAGCTATTTTGTGACTTTCTTCTCCGGAGATTTTTCTTCCTGTAGTGTGTCTGTGAAGGGTCAGGCACAATGTGAGATGTGACATCTGTCACTGCAGAAGGAAAGAAGAAGCAATTACCTCCCTCCCACCTGCCATGTGGACCAAGAGGCCCATGATGCCCTCCACACTAAGCAGAAAACTCATCCTGTTAGTTATGTGTAGCAGTGTGTGCTTGCAGCCCAGAAAGCCAACCATATCCTGGGCTGAATCACTAGCCATGTGGCTAGCATGGTCTCCATTCTTGTGAAAGTCTCCTCTACAGTCCTGCATCCAGCTCTGGAGCATCCAACATAAGAAGGACATTGGAGCAAGTCCAGAGGAGACCATGAAGATGCTCCAAGGGCTGAAGCCCCTATCCTATGGAAACAGCCTGAGAGAACTGGGTTTGTTCAGGCTGGAGAAGAGAAGGATCCCAGGAGACCTTAGAGCAGCTAAGCTGCCTAAAGGGGCCGAAATGAAAGCTGTAGAAGGGATTTTGACAAAGGCAGGTAGGAATAGGACAAGGGGGAATGGCTTTAAGCTGACAGAAGGGAGATTTACATTAGATATTAGGAAGAAACTCTTCACTGTGAGGGTGGTAAGGCACTGAAGCCAGTTAGCCAGGGAAGCTTTGGATGGCTCATCCCTACAGAGCTTTTAGCAATCTGGTCTAGTGGAAGGTGTCCCTGTCCATGACAGGCAGGGGTTAGGAATAGATGAAATTTAAGGTCCTTTCCAACCCAAACCATTCTAGGGGTCTATGTTTTGCTGCCATATGCTCCTTACTGAGGTCCTTGATTTGGGTATTCACATCATGGCTCTCCTCTCTTCTGCTCTGGGACATTAACTGCAGTTGATAGAGCTGGCAGACAGGTGTTCTAGTGCTGGTGAGGATTATGCTCCTCTGCCTGGTGGGTTTCCCAGTCTCTCCCTCCACCCACCACCATACACAGTGGATAGAGGGGTACAGGTGCCACCCCACTTCATGGCATGACAGACATTATCTTATTGCCCAATCAGAAGCATGAACTGGTTGGGTATCAGGTTTCCAGGAACTGCAGAGTTTAAGACACACACCAGCAGGCTTTGAAGAGCTGCAAACCTCAAAGCATCTGCCCCACTTGCCAGTAGATCATCTGGTGTTTTTTCTGGCAAGTGCAGAGGTCTGGTGATCCAGGGAACCCACTAACCCTCCCCAAACCCCAAAGATGCAACTTTTGGCACATGCTGGTCACCAGGTGCCTCTCTTCTGTCTGGGCAAAACAGGAAATGAGTCAAGAGGGAAACACACTCAACACAAGGAATTGCCCTCATAGGGCTTAAGAAGAGACCACCTCAGAGGTGTTTGTTATTCCTTGGCAAGGAGGATGCATCTGGGCACCGTAACCTGAGGTGACATGGCTGTGTGCTGTCAACAAAGGGTGGGGACAGGTGGAAAAATCTGGTGTCTTCTGATACCTTATTTACTCAAATCTTTCTGGCTCATGATGATTCCTCTGAATCTGTTTCTCAAGCATCAGGAATGAATGTCCAGAGCCTGTGGTGCCCTGCACTTCTCAGGGACCTCAATGAGGGTGCCAGAGGTGCAGGTTTTCAAGGAAAGTGTTGGCACCTTCTCTGTGAGGTGCCAGGACCGTGCTGGGAGACACTAGCCTCTGTCTGAGGAACAGCAACACAGCATTTTTTAAGGTCAGTTTTTCAGTGCATCACAGAGAGGGAGGCAGCAATTCTGAGCTCTGGCTGGCACCACACCAGCATGCTTCTTGCATCATGACTTTGCTCTCTGGCATGTATTTCACATCTCCCTCTTTGCTGCTAACCTCTGGCAAGGCAAGCTGCATGCAAAGGGAGGAATGACATCTACTCCAACATCACCTTGGGCCTGCCATGTAACTCAGTTTGCAATCAGTCATCCTCATAAATCCTGTACCCTTGGGCTAAGGGACTCCTACAGCCTCCAGAACGGGAGAAGCAGCACATCCTTTGTGCCTGAGAATGAAGCTGAGCTATAGGTTTAAGGGTTGCACCAGTGATGAGAGCATAAGACTGTGGTGCTGTGTGTTTTTGAACATGCCTTTCTTACACCTTCACATCCTTCCCCTCGAGGCATTTTGCTGTGTTTCTGACTCTGCCCCAGCCTTTCCACAGGATCCAAATCAGTGTGGGAGGCTGCTCAGTGTTCCTATTTATCATTTCAATGATAGCTGCGCCCTACAGCTCCAAGAAAGGAGGAAAAGGAAAAGCGTGGCTATACTTCCAGCAATACAGCTATTATCATCTCCCTATGACCTTGATCAGGAAGGCATAGGAAAGGCGGAGGAGCACGTCTGCAGGAAAGGGACGCAAGCTCCTCTCCTGTTACATCCACTACAGGAGTAGGTGGGGAGGAACCAGGCTGAGAAACCTCTGCAGTGAGCAGCAGCCCACAGAGCCTTCTTGTGTTGCTTAATGCAATGCAGACGGGGACGGCGTCCAAAATCACCTTCGCTGACTTGCACAGAGGATGCATCTGAGCATTGCTGGTTCTGAGCAAGCATTGCTGGTTCTGAGCGACCATTGCGAAAACAGAGCAGCCCAAGAGGGCACTGTGCTGTAAGCACTTTGGTGCTGTATGCTGCTCTCCATCAAAAATACCTGTTACACTGTGTCATGCAGGCAGGCTTGGTTCCAAACCCTCTTCCTCCTTCAGTGGGAATTTTCACTTAATTTTCATTTATAAGGTTTGATGGGTTTGGTTTATTTATTTTTTAACAAAATAAGGATTTTTTTTTTCTTTCTTTCTTGGAGGATAAAATTTTTCTTTAGTCTCTATTGCTCCAAAGCAATTGTCCTTTTTGGGGCACGGAAAAGAGATCAGATCTGCGGTTGCGAACTACTGAAGTCCAGTTTATCCTTTGCCTACTGGGATCAGATTGCAATCATGGGTACTAGCCCATGATTTCCTAAGATTTTGCATTCCTTTAATGATCTGAGCTCTGCAAAAGACAGAAGTACAGTCAACTCTAAGTTGCAGTGTGCAAGCAATTATATGTGATGTGTCCTGCGTCCTATAACTTACATAACTCACCTTCAGTATAGCACCTGGGATGATCAGGAGGGGACTTTGTATCTCTTCTTCAAGGCACAGCATAATAAACTATCTAAACTGCACAAGCTAGAAACTTTCAGGAGTGTTATATTTCAACCCAAGCCTGAAAAGGACAGACAACTTTCCACAAAGACCGGCTTTAGGCTAAATTCCCAGACCCATATTCAGAGAAAACAAGTAACCTGATTTCTGAGCTGAAATCCACACAAATTGCAAGGTTTGTCCTGCTTTGACTGTAAACCTTGGTCTTTATTCCAGTGCCTAAAAGTGGATGTGGGACATCACTTTGAAGAGGTACTTTTGTTTGTTCTTTTTAACAAATGGCAAGAAAGGCCAAAATCAAAGAACAGCAAAAAGCTGCTTTAGCATCGGTCTCTTCAGTATTTAAGAGCATGCAAGAGCCAATAACATGATGGGAGATCCCTGTAGTGTGCTGGGACATGAGAGGGGAGGAACACTAAGAATGAAGGCTGGGGAAGGTGCAAGGCAGCTGCAGTTTGATATTTGCTTTGTGACCCCATGAATTCAGCTGGGATGATTGAAAGCTCACAGCCATGCATGAACATGGATGTCTGAGGCTGTGGAGAAGCATAAGAGGTGATCTCTGCTAAATAGAATAAACTAGACCAGTGTTTCATCACTACTCATGCAGCCTGGTCACAAAGTACTAATCTAGGCTCAGATAGCACTACTGCTGATGGACTGCAGAGGTAAATGTTCTGTGGCTCATTTTAATTTTTAATTAAATGTAGTTAATGTTAATTCTTGTGCTGGAAAAACTTGAGGATGGTGAAGACACTCCCCTTAGGAGGAGTCCTCATAAGTGAGAAACTTTGCCCTGAACTATGGGCAGGGCAGGGTTTCCAGCTTGTAACTGATAGACTGGAGTCCAGACGAGAATGTTTACCCAAGAATTAGTGTGTGTTAATCTCCTCAACTCCTGTTTATCTGCCCTTTTTGCTCAATGCCATGTGTTCCTTTTTGCTTGTCTAATAGCTTGATTCCTGAAGCTCAGAGACTGCTGGGATCTGACAGACAAGTCTCATACAGATGTCTATGGCAGGAGTGGAAAGACTACAAGTGCCAGCCAGATTTATACCATACAGGTGCACATTTAGTCTGATCCCCTGCTTTTGTCCAGTAAAGAAAGTCAAACAAGCAGTAGATTTGAAAGCAAAATGTTTTGTTTGCATGAGCTCCAAAACTTTAATCAAACATGACTGCTTGCCTGCAACACTGTGATTTGCTTTTTTGATTAATTTGTGGGGTCTTTTGTGACAGCAAGGAAATATCAGTCATCATTGCCTGGTTTATCTGTGGTGGATTTATCTGTGGTGGATTTTAAACATCTTAACCTGACCTAATCATCCTGAATTGCTTTCATGATTAAAGGATGGAAGAAAGCATTTCAAGGAAGAATCATCTCCCTTTCTTTAAAAGGAGATGAGGACAGCAAGTTCTACCCAGACTCTACTGACTGTCTTGTCAGTGATTACCTCAGACAGGGACGTCTGCATTGAAGATAGTTGTAACAACCAGTATGTATAACATCCACATTGCTGCTGATTTTACCTGTAATTAGGATTTCAAATCCTGCAAACAGTCTCTGAAGTCTTCTAATAACACCAGAATTCCTGAGGAATTAAAGTTATTGGTTTACTGTCTGAATAGAAAGGAAGAACAGCTACAGTTAAATCCTGCAGAGAACAGGGAGCGATCTATTAAGATGTCAACTCCTCAAAATGTGATGTTTTGGATACTCAAAGTTGCCATGGGCTCTGGGTTGAAATGAATGAGTTCATAGAAGTAACATCAATGAAGAGTTACTGAGAAGAAAGACAGGCCCCGTATTTCAGGAAGTACTTGAACTGCAAATTTTTCGAAGTTGGGAGAGTGTTTGGAGAACTATCACTATGCTCTTTGTCAATCCTTACAGTCTCTGAGGCATCTGCGTTTGGAAATTACATGAAATATTTATGGAAATAAGATACTGGACTGGATGGGTCTGTGGCTGAACCCATACAGCCATTCTTACATCCCTGGCTGCTAACAGCACATGTGCTTATAGAAAGGAAGGACAGGCTGCTGTTTCAATACATAAGTCCCTGATAGTTATAAAGCCCATAGAAGAAGTGCCTTTAATATTAAGCAAATACAGAAGAATTCAGCTGAGTACAAGGTGGAGCTGTTAACTTGTGGTTTTATTTTCTTCCTGTTTGTTTGTTTCTTTTACTCCAGTTATCAGCTTCATGTGTGAGTATTGTTTCCAGATGTTGTATATTTCCCAAAGCAAGAGGATCACCCTTCTTGTTTGGTAATGAGAATTGTGTAAGAGTATATCTCGAATAATTGCAGAATAATGGAAAATATAAGCAGTGTTTGAGACAACCTCAGTGTCCAGGTTCTCACAGCCTGGCAAGTTCTGCTGTGAGGCTGCTGTGAGGTTTTTCTAACAGACTGTACAGTCCTAAAAATGATGTTCAGGCTTCTCAGCTAAGGAGGTTGGACTGGGGGTGTGTGTGTGAGATGGACCTCAAGATTCCTAGATGTATTTCTCAAAGGAAGATGTTCAGCTGGTGTAAATTGGCACAGCTGTCTCTCAGCAATTCCCTTGGTGCACTGACACTTTGAGAGATAGGGAACTCCTGCCCCTCCCCACACACTGGAGGATAAGGCAGATATAGTAGGCATTCAGTTACCCTATATATTCTTATTAATGACTTCATGGCTTGTGTATGAGAACATGCAGAGGTGGGATGGAGATATCATTTATACACCGTTCCTAAAACTCATTTATTTTTTCACATTTATCCCCAAGTGCCCTTCTTCCATGTTTAAACCCAAACAAGGCAGACACATCAAAACTTGGCTGTGGTTCAGCAGTCACTTCTGTTTAGAATGAATTGCTTTACATCCTGCAAACAACTCGTGTTACACAGTCCATATGCCTCAAATTCTCAGTTCAGATTCTCTATTTGACTTTCCAATCAACTTGTTCTGCAAAGCAAGTGTATGCGTCAGAAGCAGCTCAGTTTGTTCAGTAATGGAGCAGCACTGTGTTAGCAATTTGGGTTAGTAATTGCTAGCATTTCTTTTACTGGGCAGAAATAACTGAGCTGCTATTTTTTATTACAGCCATGATCAAAGTACACCAAAAGAAAGATATTTATATTCAATATAAAATGTAGACACATTTTAAACAGATGTCATATTCAATAGAGAAACAATCAATAGGTAAAGAGTTTGAGGATTAATTTATTTTATCCAGATAAAGGAAATCTGATACTTTGTACCCTGTCTGTGGACTATGTAGTAAACCAAAAGTGTCTAGCTTATTTGTAGTTACCTGCATCATCCGCAGCCTTCTACGTAGCTGTTACTGGTAGAAGCCACTTCTCGTTCCCATATCCAGGAGGAGCTGACTTCCTGCAATATAATGAAAAAAACCCCGAACAACTGTGAGACAAATGTTAGTATTTCATATTCCTTTTTGAATGTTTCCATGATCTTCATGGGCATGGTGACCCAATGATGTAAGCTATCTGTTAGCTGTTTATCTCAACTGATAAATGAAAGAAATTTATACAAAATCTAATGGACTTACAAATGTAAACCATTAGTTTCTGGGGAAGATGGCAAATACAGAGAGAGAAGCAAAACTAGAAACATCCTCCAGTCAAGACTTTGGTAAAGAATAAGTCTTTCTACATGCCACTATTTTTACAATGCATGTATTTTGTGTGCTCATGTCTTTGCCAATTCAAATGGACAAAGATAGGCAACATTTCAATGGTTTTTCAAATCTGGATCTAAGTCATATTTTGTTAAACTCCTTTAACAAGTTTTGACCTTTCCAAGAATGTCTTGGATGTCAGTCTATGGCTCATGATTTCCAGGTGACAGCAGGAAAAGGACCCAAATCCTATTGTTTACAACTGTTTCAACATAAGTTAGGAATAGTCTTCATTAGATGGTTTCAAGAAAGATGGTTTCAGGAAAGATGGTTTCATGACATACATTTGGACGATGTGTATTCAATATACTAGAGGTTGAATCAGCTCACAAAATTAATGGTATATGTATGAAAATATCATTTTAGTGGAAGCTGATTCCAGATTCTGTCTGTCTGATTAAAGGAAGGGCTCTGTCCCCAATGACCTGTGTGCTTAACAAGTTACAGAAGTACTCCTACTGACTAAGCCATATTTGACTGTACTTTGAATGCAAATCTTTTTCCTGAGTCCTACCAAAATGCTGCCTCCAGATGACCCAGATGTATCTGAAGACCAGTCATTCAAGCGAGGGAACCAGCATTGTTTGACATTACTTGTAGCCACAGGGATCCTTGTTTTATGCGTAACTATAGATTTCTGAAGTATATTAATGACAGCAGCTTCCTGTGTCACCTGCTTTATTAAAGGACTTCAGACTTGGATTCTTATTGGCTTAATATGAAATTATTAATTGAGGAAAGACAGGAGGCAGGATTGAGCTTCCTTTGAGAAATCATTTGTGTCAGCACCATTTGGGCACTGGTCCAGAAGTCTGGAAAAGTGCCAGGAGAAAAGCAGTCTTAGTAAACTTATGTAAGCCAGGGAAATTAATTTTATTAGGTAAGGAGATAGGCAAGCTCCCCAGGAGTTATCTCAAAGGCATTTCCTCCAATTGTTTAGTCCTTTGCTTTTAGCATCATGCATTCTCTCTTCCCCTCCTACTAGAGAGTTTGCTCAGAAATGTCCAAAGGCTAGAGGCATTTGTAACGGAAGTGGCATGTAAAAGGCAGCGTACCGTAGTATCGATTGCATGTCAACGGCTCTCTTTCAAATACATTGTAAACAGCTTGCCTTTGTGGCTTCCAGGTCAGGGAGGTTTTTTGTTGTTTTCTCAAGTATTTAGTATCTTGTCCATTTCCTTTTCCCTGTCTTATGATGTTCAGTAGCACTTTGACATTTATTAGCCATGTGAAGCACATTTTGGGGGAAATATTTAATCATTTCTGACCTCTTCTTCTTCCTCTTTAGAGGAAAATCCTGCACATCTACTGCTGATTAATGTTGCCTGTAGTCATGCTAGACTCCTGCCCAGATTCCACTCATTGTTCAGTTCTGCTTCTTTTGTACATGCTCTTAGCCTCTCTCTCTGGTGGTGGCTTCTGCTAAACACATCAAGCTTGTCAACACTATTGGACTAAAAATTTAGTACTGGGCTGTTACCATGACTCACCTAATGAAAAGGAACTATGAAGTAGCGGATTTGATTCTTCTGCCTTTTCAAAATGTGGGAAGCATTTAATTTACTTCCACATGCCAAAAGTTACAGCTGTATCTGAGTGGTCTGTTGAAGAAAAATAAGCGTACAATAAAGTTCTATTTTTCTGAAATGCTTTAGATGCCCATTTAAGAGTAAGATGAATTATGCTTTGTTTGTTTCTGTTGACTATATGGAGCTAGAGATGACCATCATGGAAGAAGAAATCATGGAGCAGCAAAACAGGGCTTCTGCTTGAGGGCAGAACAAGCCAGGAGCTAAAGAAAACCACAGCCCAGGCTGGGCTATACTCTCACTGAACTTAAACAGACCTTCTGGACCAGTGAGCTGAGAATGGAGCTCCCAGGTGAGGCTGGATGGTGCAATTCAGGCCTGTTAGTGTACTCAGGGTCCTGACAGAGGTGGGCATTTTAGATATGGAAGATCCCTTACCATATATGACTTGTCATGATGGAAAATGCTAGTAAAACTGAGACTGGAACCTGGATCTGCATTTTATCATGAAATCTCAGCTGTCAGCTCTGTCAAGAATATCTCCTGCATGAGTTCTACAAAGGTTCTTTGGTTTCCATTTTAATCCAAAAATTTCGTGGTCACTATGTTTATTTGTTGAAAAATGACACCACTCTAATGGATATCATTAAATAAAAAATAGCCTGGGAACAGAGTTTCCTTTTCACCAAGTTAAATCTATTTAGAGCTGCCATGCATAAAACCACCAGTGAAATCCTAGGAGAGATACAGTACAATGTTATATTGCCTACTCAGGCTAAGTCACAACTAATATTACATTTTTGCCTTTCAAGAAATTGGCCATTTTCAAGAAAATGTTAACAAATTGAGATATTTTAACATAGAGCTTAGCGTGGTTAGCTTCTCAGGAGAAAATTAAGGGATAACGTGGCTACAGTTTTCAAGTATATGCAAATACCTGCAAATAAGTCAGTCAGACAAGACTCTGAGTATGCAGAAGTTATAAGTCACCATAGTCAGTACTGTCAAGGAAATAAAAGTGAAGTTCACTTCTTCATAACACAAATATCTAAATCAGGTCAGATGAATTGCTCTCTAAAACAGTCCCCCCATAATGAAAGAAATTAAAGCCTAGCTGGAGTGTTGCTGAAGGTAGAATGTTATTACTCTACACCAATGCTTGGTTGAATATGTTGGATTTTTGACAGATATGCTTACTATTATTTCCTTCAGATTATTGCAAGAAATAACACTGTTGTTGAAATAGAAATCAAGGATCAAAGTGAGTGTTCTTTGTTAATCAAAGGAAAGAAGCACTTACACAAGGCAAAACCTTATTGGGAATTTGCTATCCTATTCAGATTTTCCATCTTCTTGTCCTGCAAAACAAACAACATAACTTACTTAAAATGTAGTAAGAGTAAAATTCAACAAACTGTATCCTTTTAATACCTAAACTGCTGGATTTATGTTTTTATTGACAGCACTTAAGAGACATCTATCTCACAATACCCATTTTCATAAGCTGAACACCAACTCATATGTATTTGTATCACTTCCAGATTAATATCACCATTTAGGCTACCGTGACCTTAAAATTCATTAAAATTCTCCCTGTCAAAGCAGCCTTGACTCAGAAACTTCTTAGGTAGTTTTCCTCCTCACACAGTACCAGAACATTCTCAATACCCCATCTCCTCACATGCCAGACCAACAAATTAGCACATCTGATAGCTTTCCTACCTTGTTACCCAATTAACGAAAACCAGATGCCTTCTCTGGTGTCAAATGCATATTGTTTCTCACATCCCATTATGCCAACAGGAATCACTTTCCAGGGTTCCCAGGTGCCCAGTTCCTTTCGCTTGTATGGATACAGTTGCCCAAAGCCCTAAAGGGGGTGAGCAGTGATGCTCGTTACTTCATAGTTGTTGTGAAGAAGACGGTGAGATTGACCCTGACTATCATATTGAACAAAGACATGATGCCATGATTACATTGTCTTTTTCATCAGCCAGGGATCTTTGCTGAACCACAGTTCCAAAGCACAACACTCCAAGAAAACACAAAATTATAGGAATCCCCAGATTCATTGGCTATGCTTCAGCACCTGACTCACTCATCTGATGAGTTCTTCAGTTCTTCCCTTAAAATCTGATTCCTGTGAAGATCTTTTGTCTAGTTACTTTTAGAAGGTTTCAGGCTCTTTGTCTGGCTTCTTTTATTTTTTGTGGTTATTTTGTCTTGGTTTTGACAGAGAGCAGCAAAACCTACTCTTAATTTTTAATCAGCATTTCTTGACAGTTTTCTGAGAATTGTTTTACACATACAAATGATTTAAAATAAAAATAAAATATTCACTCTTTTAAACCACAATACAGAGTCTATTTTTTTAATTACAAATTTTAGTCTATTAAGCCCTCTAAAGATGGTTTCTTAGGTGGGGAGGAGAACTACATGCAACTGATCCCTGCTTCAGGCAGCTAGGTCTCCTAGAGAACCCAGAACTAAGTCTTAATTCAAATGACACATACATTAGACACACCCAGAACCTATACACGTGCTTAAGATCTCCTTGTCAGAAACCTAACAATTTAAAACATCATCTGCCACACCTTTAATAACTTGTATTTTAATCACATCTTTAGGAAAGCCTGATAAAGGCCACACCTTTTCTTTCTCCAAGCATTTCCCTTAAACAACCTCCAAGTAAAATGCTAAATTAATACTAGTGTGTTTAGGAAGTAGTTATCAGGAGCCAGAAGTTTCAATGAAGTGGAAAAGAAATGATTGGTTTCATGGCTTGGATGCATTCAAGGTTGTGGTAATGCATTTTTAGTTTAAAGACACCTTTGGGATATATCGGTCTAAACAGAAAAAATAACAATATCAGGAGAGTCAGCAAAAATAAAATTAAGGCAGACCAGCAATCTGGAAGACATTCCAAAGAATCACAAGAAAGGAAAACTGGAAAAAAACTCAAGAAGTCACCTAGTTTAAGGATGGATTAAACATTCCTGATGTGGTGTTTTTTTAAAGCCTTCTATGACTGCTAATAATAAATACTATTCCCTTCCTCCCTAATTCTTCTCTTGCTCTACCACTAAGATAATGAGACTCATATCTCACTTGAGTTTTCAGAGGTGCCTTCCAAGCCTGTGATGTCTCCCGTCTTTACCAAACAAAGAAATTTGTCCCTTTGCTTTCCATAGAAGCAACTGCCATCATGGCAGATTTCTAGATTATTCCTTTAGGTCATGTTAACTGGATGATTAGTTTTTTGGGATTACAGTGGACAGAGATGGATATAATGCTCCCTTATCAATGTTTAACGCTGTCTTGAGGAGTACTCAAGTTCACTTCTGAGCTTTTTACCATTCTTTCACAGATATATTACTTGTGCTGTGCCCAAATAATACCAAAAATTGACAAGTAATATATCCATAATAATCTGGGTTTAAAATTCTTTGGGCATCTGGTAGGACTATTTGGATGAAGTTACAGGGTATCTGCCAGATGAGTTATAATAGAAATGGCTGAGAATTAAGTGTCTCAGTCTGCACTAGACAGACATGGCTTTCTCTATAACCACCTGACAGGAACAGAACTCAGAGTGATAATTGTCACTTATTTTAGATGTCTGCTTTAGGATGGTACTAATTTCCCCCCAGATTCTCCTTCAGGAACCCTGAAGCCCACCTTAAACATCTAAGAATTCCTTATCTGATATTGTTCCCCTTTTGCCTTTTATCTTGTTTGTTGAAATTAAAGTTTTGGGGCTACATTTTTCTTTTATTTTAGCAGAACATAATCCTGATTTTGCTTGATACTCTGCCAAGAATGATAGTCAATAGTAGCTAAGGTCATAGGAAGAGATAGCATAACTATTTTCAGAGATGGTGTCAAACTATTGTTCCAGTGTCCACTGGCTAAGAACCCTTCATCAGATAATGATAATAACTTTAAAAGTTTGAACTGATAGATGAACATAACACTACAAACTGCAAGGTTAGGACTCAAGCTGTGAGTCTTCTGATCAGCTTGTATATGAACCTTGGATTTCAAGTGGAGTTATCTGTGTTTCTCTGCCATCTTGCCTGAGATAATACATAGAGATGTCTTTCCTAACTTCAGGAATGCAACAGATTGACACCTAATTCAGTGCAAAGTTTGTCTTCCCTCATTGTTTTGGATGTTCTAATATATCCCACTTAGCTCCCATCTCTTTGTCCAGCAGGGCACAAGCCTCCTGCAGTTCCTGTGTCCCCTCTGGAGCCTTATCTGGGTACCATAAATAATTTAAGGCATCTCAGTTTTCAGTAGAGCTTATGTTTATGACTGGATCCCACCTAATGTGTCTTAAAATGCAGGCTGAATTATGCCATATCAAAAATATATCAGTGTCTATATATAACCTAGGTTCCTAGTGCCCAATATACCTGATGGAGATCTAATCAGCTGGTGGACGTTAGATGGAGATTTATTTTACTCTACAGCAGACAGCCCCTGACTTAGCTATATCTCTCTGTAGGCTCCATTACTGTACTGGCTGTTTTCTCAAAAATCCTTTCCCAAGCCATTGGCTTTATCTTACCCAATATTAAACATCTCCAGTGTGTCTGTCTTGATACTACAGATGCTATGATGCAGATGCTACACAAGCTATGTACGAGTGCCCTACCTTCTTTTACAGTTAAAAAAGAGAAACAAACTCTCCCTTTTTGTTTTAGACTTTGACTTTACGACGAAGAATCACTGTCCACACAGTGACATTAATTGGATACCCAATGACTGGCTCATACAGACACATCTGCACTAAACTATAGACTTAAGGAATGAGAGGAGATGGCTGTAGCTCTGTAAGCATTACACTCTGGATGTACTACACTCTGGATGTATTGCACCCCCTCAGTATGCTATTGGGTGAAGCTGATGCTGGGAAACAGCTGAGGTTTAACACTTCAGTTCCTAACAACAAAAGTGGTGTGCAGTAACCTGTTACTCTTGTAGATCCTGTGTCATCCATGTTCCCTGTTGCACGGTGTAGGATTTTGCAGCCTGTTACATGAGTTGTATTTGTGCAAAATATCCATGTGGTGGAATAGCATTGCTCTCTAAGAAAGTGTTTGTCTAGTGATATTGAAAGATATTTGCATTTTGCAATGGTGCTGAAAGGCTGCCAAAAGGGTGATTTGACTATGGAGGAATTTTAATTTGTTTTTTGGTTCTTCTTTGTTTGCCTAAGGTGGTTGTTTTTGGAAATGTAGACTTTGAGGAAAAAACCTGCCTGGAATTCAGTTGCAAACAGGAAAACCAGGATAGCGAAAGTGAGAAGTTGTTCACATGGGTGTTAGAAATCTTGCTCTTAGAGACCATTCCTGGGGAATTAAAAATGACCACAAGGCATGGGAACCAGTTCAGCTTGGGAAGCTAACACTCCCTTCAGGGACTTTCTAATATGAAAACAGAGCCTTAAACCCCAGAGTGTTCCAGAGCGACAATTGAAAGACTGTCTTGGAGGATTGATAGGGCCACGGGATGGTGCAATGTGCTCAGGAAGCCAGGTCTGTATTCCTTGAGGTGTGACCAGCCAATACCAGCCTAGGAGCCTAGGACAGATGTATGTGCTCTGATTTCTCCTTCTGGAAGGCAAGAATAATATAATAATGTCCTATTTAAAAGAGACAGAAATTACAGCAAGCTCCTGCTATTAAACTGTGCCTTTGAGTGCTTAAGCCCCATCTTGAGAACCTCTTGCAGGTTTGACCCACGCTACAAGAGCCTGAAGGCAAAAATAGTTTTGTCACCAAAATGAAGTCATTCTTCATGGTACCAACAACACAAAAGCTTCAGTGTGATCAAGGAGACACAACAGTTCTTACTCTGGAGATGAAGGAGAAAAAAGTCTGCTACAAAGTGTGCAAGGAATGCACACAGGTCACTGTGTACAGTTGGGCCCTACACAATACATCTGCAGGCCAATTCAAAGACTTCTCTCACAGTAAACACAATAAATAATATATAAACACATCATCCCCCAGAACCAACTGCCTAAAAGGCAAGAAGAGAAAGAAGAGCAAGCACAGAAAGGATAAAACCCAGCTCCTCTCAGCACTCCTGGCTCGCACTGTTGCTATTTTGCACTATTGATAAGTTATATCCTAGTGACAGATTTATTGTCAGCCAAGATTAACACCACCAAAAAGCTCAGCCTGTCTCTAAGGGTAGGAAGGTACACAATTTCTTTCCCACTCTCCTGGAGCAACTGCAAGGTCTCTATCTGGGCCTCAAGCCAGACATAATAGGTAAGATGTGTTTGGTATGGTCAGATCCCCACCCAGCATGAAATAGGGGTGAGCTATTGATTTCAGCTGCAGTGCAGTGTTATCTGGCCCAGAAGAAGCACTAACTTTTTTTTTTTTTTTTGATAGATCTCTGATCTTACATTGTTTTGCTCCCTGAATAGCTATCAATCTGTGGCATCTGAAGGTCAGGATTTGTGTTCCCAGTTGTAGTTACTACATTCAGCTGGTGGCTGAGGACATGTGGGCAGCCAAGGTCTGTTACAACTCTCTGCCTGATTTATGAAGAACAAAAGCATTGCAGCTGCCAAGGCTAATCCTGAAAGCAAAACCAGTGGAAGGTTTGCTGAAAGGCCAGGGAAGCCTCTGCTTTCTGGTCAAGTGTGTGCAAGCAGGCTCATTTGCCTTTTATTTTGACTTCCCACAATACTTCCTCTTGAGATGATGGTCATCTTCTTCTCAGAACAGGGAAGGAAATGACAGAAGGGACAGAGTGAAGAAAAAGAGCATGAGAACAGTAGAAGGAATGGGACAAAAGTACATTTTTACTGATGGATCTGTAGCCACATGACCCAACCTCCCCAGACAAGCCAGGTGCCACTATTGCCGCTGCCACCACGTATCTGAGTTTGGGCCATTTTACTTTGGGTCATTTTACCTTGCCTTTGGAAGGAAAGCTCATCACTGGGTGCTGCATCCATGGAGAGAAGGAGAATATGATTTGTGTCCCAAGAGGGCACAATCAGTGTTTATCTCATTTATCTTCCTGTGATAATTTATGTCTGCACAGTCCTTTCTGTCCCTGTAGCAGACATGATAGAAAGAAACCATTGTCTGCTCCTTGGTTTAGAGTATTAACTTTCAGGACTTTGACTATCAAAAGGGACTATGCCCCATGTGTTTCATCCTCCTTCCATAAGGCCAAGAAACTTCCTCTAAGCAGTGATCAGAGGATTTTTCAGAGCACTGCTCTCGGTGTTGAGTTTCTCCAATATTGATTATCTTCTATTGAAAAGAACTTGAGAATAGCAACTCTCTGGGGGGTTTATGTGCTATCTCCACACCACTGGATGTGGAAGAACATACACTTTTCTAATATACCTGAGTGAGGGCTGCACTCAACCTGCCAGTCAAATGTCCTGGGTTAGAGGCAGGTGCTGAGTTGCCAGAGAAAAAGAGGGATAAACAGATGCAGGAAGAACTCCAGGTTCTTCGAAAAAAATGTCTCCATTCATGGCTAAAATCATCTGAGTGTCTTCTACCATTTGAATTAACAGCTGCTAAACAATTCCTGTTTGAAACTTGTCAGCTTATAAATGAACTTGTCTCCTGCTGGGAGCTGTGGGCTGCAGGTGAGTTAGACTAAATTAACTGACAAGCTGAAGACCTTGCTCTGAGGCCTAGAGCATGTTGGGGGTTTAAGACATAAAAACAGCCAAATGGGTCAGACCAAACATTCACCTAACACAATATCCTATTTCATAAAGTTGCAAATACCAAATGAGTGTAAGAATGCAGTGAGCGTATGGCAATGCTTCCATCACATACTTTCACAGTCTATAATAATTTCTGCCTTTGGGACTTCTTAAGGCGGACATGATTTCTGTGCATTTTGTACCACTTAATGGTTTTCTCTTGCACTGATTTGTTTAGCTTCCTCATGGATTCATGAAAATTTTCTGTGTCTAAAAAACCCACTGACAGGGAATTACACAATCTCTGCACATATAGTAAACCCATATTCATACCCAGCTAGAAGAAAACACCTTATTTTTTTTTGTTTTGAACTTACCACCTGCCTTTATATTTGTGCATTTTGCTTCAGATGAAATTGAAACAGAAAAGTTCCCCTAAGTTACATCCCACTGGGCATTTATTACTGTTATTATTATTACAGGCTATTCTCCAATGTACCATGGTAATTTGAATTTTAATCCTGTTTTGGAACATACCTTGCAGTCCAGAGCAGCTTTGTGTCATCTGCAAATATAATAAGATCTTTCCCTCTTCCCTCTTCCACCCCTGTCCTGAATGAAAGCGCGAATACCGCTGGAGCAGACACAGATGCCAACATGTCCCAGCTTGATGCATCCTTCCGTTTTGACAGCAAACCCTCAGTAGCTACCTTCAAGTATAATTTTATCTCTGTTTCTGTTTCCTAGTTTTATCTAGTTCTTAGGCACCCAGAGCCTTGTTAAAACTAATATCCATTCCTTCTTTGTCATGCTTAAGGCCTCTTATCCTGTACTTAACTGAATTAAGAGCTCTGAGAACTTCCCTTTACCACAGAGCTAGGCAAATGTTTGTGACCATTTTGTGCCCCAGAAACTACCTGGTGTGGAACAACTTGTCTCCGAAAACAGGGCAGCCGCATGTCAACTACCTCCTACATATGGCCCCTGAGTCACACTAGTTCCCCAGAGTCTGCCTAGGACATGTTTTTGTACAAAGGGAAATTCTAAATTATGGTTAAGTTTATGTGTCTTGGTGCAGTTTTGAAATACACAACGTTGAGATCCACCATTCCCAGGTGCTTAATAATAAAAGGAGACTCATAAGCCCATGAATTGTTTTGGTTTTTTTTTCCCCAATTCCAGAGTGAGTTCATATTCCTTCACCATCAATGTCAACCATCCTAGCCTCACTTGACAGGATTCAGTGGGTTTTCCCCACTAAAACATCTCATTGTTCAGCAACGCTGCTCCAGGCTACCTGTCTGCCTGTGTTTCTGTGATGGGCTGTCAACAGGAGACTTATGAGGCACAGCCCTATTTTATCCCAGGGTATGGAGAAACTCACAAGTTGCATTTTGGGTGATGTGATGAGGGAGGGCCCGCCACAGTTCATCCAATGGTGTAGCAGCACAGTCAGGGAGCTGGAGAGTGTGTCAAGTCATGAGGGTCTCCTGAGTAAGAGGTCCCTGAGAAGCTCTTCCTACTTCTCATTATTACAGCATCATGCTCTCACTCTTCCCTAACTGTCCTGGATGTAGTCCATCTGTGTATCAAGATTATGGGCGACTTGGTGCATCAGACCTTGTGCCAGAAGAGTGGCTGCCTTCTGGTTGTGGAAGATGCAGAAGCCAAACATGGAGCTCTTAGTTTTTGCTGTCTGGTGACTGGCTTAGTTGGATCAGCTTTTATGATGCTTTTTTGGGAAGAACAGCCTATGAATAACTAACAGTTGATCTTGCTATAGCCCTAGATAGACACCATTTGTTTATTTAAACTTCCCTAGAGTGAGGTGACCTTCTTGCGTATCAGCAGCAAAGCTGACAAATTTATCTCTTGGTACTGATTCAGCTCCCTATTCTCTTTCAAGGCAAAATCCTGTCACTCACTGTAGGAGTCTGTTCAGCATGGCAGTTTGTCCTTCTGCATACTCATTTTACTGTTGCCTTCCAATGGCAGTGACAGCAGGCTGGAGGAACAAGCAGAAGGTAAATGCCTTTCCAAGAGAGGGAGCCTGATGTGGTCTTTCGCATTTCAGGACTCACTGTGCACAAGTGTGATCATTTATCATTTTCATTTCTGCTTTGCTCATCAGCTTGCTCTGGGCTCAAAGAGCAGAGGAAGAGAGAATCAGTTTCGCTATTAGCTGCCTTCATTACTTGCAGGAGGTCAACCAGACTTGCAAACTTCGGGCAACCTTCCTAAGAAAGAGCCTCGTCCTACCGGTTTATCTTTATTACAGTGGAGCATATGTTGAGATTAGACCTCAGTGCTTTTAGCCATAAGCAAGGTGCTGTACTCTTATACAATGAGATGAACTCCTTCTTCCTCAGTTCTTTTGAGGCACCTGTGAATCAAGCAAGCAAAACAAATAGATGCATCAGTGGCACTGAGATGATGTGGGTGATACTGAAGTAGAAAGCAAACCTTGTAGGTAAGTCTGAAAGAGCTCCCTATTAAAGAATTCCCTAATTAAGGAGTTTCCAGACTAATTCACCCTCAGACATCTTCGTAATAAAGGCTATAATAAATAATAATGCCAATGCAAGTGTTAACATGCAAAGTCTTTAATAAAGGGATCCCTAAAAGGCCTCTGGAACAAATTAGATATGCACTGAGCTTTCAACATCCAAAAGAAGAGCTTCCTCATGATGTGAGCTGGCCATGATGCTGGGCATCTCCTATGTCTTTTTATCATGTACAGCTGTTAAACAGCAGCCCTATTGCTCCTTGCAATTGGCTGTATATCTGAAGTGCTTAAAAGGAACATTTTAATTTTTTTCTAAATATTCTGGGAATGAAAGATTATTACTAATTTCCATAATTATAAGTAGCAATTGCTACTTGCAGTGTAACTGTGATATTATTTTTATGCGGGAGGAAAGAGAGATAAACCCCCAAACCAGACTTTCTGTCTAGTAGTTTGTGAGAAACTAGAAAGCACAATTTCGAGTTTCAGAGCGGGAGGCCTGGACACAGGCATGGTGATGTTTGCCCAGCAGAAGGAGCTCTAGACTATCAAAAGGGCATCTACAGCTCCAGCAGTGCCGAGTGAGCTACCCCGTTCGACGCTGACATTTTAGCTCTCTGCTTCCTGCCCAGGGCAGGAAGCACCTTTGAGACTCACTGGGTTGCTGCTATCAAAAAGGGCATGTGTACTTTTTGAACAAGCAGGTCATTTGCCCAGGTGCTCAGGTCACCATACCCAAGTAGATGTGGACAGAAAGCAAGAAAGTTACCAAAAAATAAAAGAACAAAAGTGGATTGAGACCTGCATTTTCTGAGAATGTGAAATGGGCTGCATCCCTAGTAAGCATCCCATATGGAGCTCTGGAGTTCATACCATAGAGTGTGTAGAGTGGCATGTAGACCACTCAATTCTACCTGTAATCCACTATGTGCAAAATTAAAGTTGTGATGATTGTTCCGCCAAAGTCTAAAGAATGTCTTACAATTTTCCCACATCCTAAATGCAAAGAATGATGCCAGTATCCAGGGCCTGCAGAACTAAAACCCAATGTGATGTGCCCAGAAATGAGAGAAGATGAGACTGAAAGCACTGTCTATGTTTGAGGGTCCTGATGTAGGCAGAGGTTTGTTAGCAAGACAAACTCAAGAGATTCATGCCAGGGAGAGCCACTGCTATAGGGGACTGAGGACCTGCAAAAGTCAGGGGACAGCTGATGTGAAATGTGAGATGTCATTTTTCTCACACTTGCAGAAACAGTGTCACTTGAAAGAAACCATGAGAAAAACCACAGGTTCTGAAATTCTGCCTGTAATCAATTATGTGCAAAAGTCCCATTGCCTTTGCATTGAATTGTATATGCTTAGGTGCTGGGTAGTGTAGTGTTGTGCAATAGTCGCTATGTAGTTTACCTAGACTGAGCGAAGAACTTTATTGTGTTCTGTTAACTCAAATGATTTAAGTAATCATACTTGACACTGGAGACTATAGGATGGCTTAGGAACTCATAATGGGCTTTAGACTCTTCTCTCCTTTTTAAAACAGCTCAAACAGGAAGAATTATCTGAAAGGATTAAAAAAATTACTGTTTCCTTTCCTCTCACAAATTTGAATAAAGTTTTGGAAATATGTCACATTTATGAAAAATGGAAAAGTTGTTATTACAATTTTCAGCTCAATCTAAGACCTATTATTATATGAAATCCTGGTATTTTTGTAAAAATAATAATGACACGGTAGTAAAATTAACAAATTATGAAAAAAAAGGAATACAGTGGATCATGAAAAACGAAGATTTTTGAGATTTCATTTTTAAGTTCCCTCTTAAAGCAGTATTTTGGGTGTGTGACAAGCTGTTGTTATTCTTTCTATTCATACAGTCATAGAGCTTCTGAGAATCCTGCCAGTCTAGATCCCCATTGCTCTAGGTGCTCTACCATTTAAAACCATGATTTTTTGCTCAAATAATATTTTGTCTATGCAAAGCGACATATGTTTTCTATGTATTGTTTCATGTATGCAGGCTGTATACAAGGGTTCCTTTAAAGTAAGAGAAAAAAAGATATCAAAATAATAAATCACTACAAATAATAATGTTCCTTACCTCCCTAGTTCTCTATAAGCATGAATTTCCTACTCTGCTTCCTACCACACGTTAGAAAGTCACGTGCAGAAAGGGAGCAAGAGAGCCAGAATTTATTCTTGATAGGATCCTATTCTATCATCCTTTAAACAAAATATTTTTTACTTGGTGTAAGGTGGAGTTGCAAATCTGCCTTTACGAGGGCTCAGTTGCTCTAGTTTTAGTTTTATTATACTGAAGTAGAAACTGAAGGTGTAACATGGCTAAAATGCTCCTCTAGGTTGGTCATTACAATGCTGTAAGAATTAAAATTCTCTAAGGAGCACATACTTCATCTGTGATGTATGCCAGAGAGAAATTTTAGGAGCCCTCTGTGACCTGAACTTGAGTAAATTAAAGTCATTGGGTACCTTTTCCCCTTAGAGACAGAAAGTTGTTTTTTTAAGCTTAATGTGGTAGTAAAGACAGAGGTTCACTTCATCTCTCCCTGAAATGTGGTCACTTCTCCAGTGGAAGTTATCATACCTGCTAGCAGTGTTATAAAACCTCTTACCTATGAATGAAAGATATGACTATGCCTGCTGGCTATTTGTACATTTGAAAAGTTTGCATAGTTTGATTTTGTCAGAATCTGAGGGGGAAAATGGTGAAATCAGAAAAACTGGAGCAAACAGTTTGATGAAATTCTACCCAAAGCAGGTCATGCCTGCCCTTCTGTCCCCAAAGGATCTAAACCCAGCCCAGTCTGTAGGCCAGTACTGAAAATCTCCAATCCCAATCATTAATTTAGAAAAGTCCAAAAAGGGACAGTCAACAAACCGTAATAATTAGTGAACTTCTCATCTAGTCTAGAAGATTTTGGATTTTAACATTGTAGTGCCATGCCTATTATTCTCCTTTTGGAAACAAGAAAGCTGAATAATATTTCCTGAAACACAGTTCTGGACCTTGGCTGTGGACTTTGAGCCTTTTTTGGATGGTGCTAGTTTCCAGTTTTGTCTGTACAAGACCCTGAGCAGTTCATGACTGGGGCTTTGAAGAAATAATAAAACATATATATTTTTCTTTTTATAGTTATGTGCCTTATTGGAATTATTATTAGTCTGAACTCATTCTTGTTTGAAGAAGCCTTTGAAAACCTCCAGCAAAAGCTTCCACCAGGACTTGCTGACATTTTAGTGTTTTGCGTCAAATTCCAAAATGGCAAAGAGTTGTTATCAGCTGAAAGGGAGAGAGGGAATCTGCAAAGGAGCCTGCGAGTCCCACTGACTCTCTGAATCTGTATCAGTCATGGAACTGAGTGATAAAATAAACTTCACAGGTTATGGCGGTGTGAAGTTTGCTTAATGGAACCGACATGGTAGCACCCCTGGGCAAAGGGGGAACACCTGCAAGCTGCTTTCCAAGCAGGGTATTGCTCAGGAGGTATGGGAGCTGGCGGGCAACTGGCTGATATATGCGGGCTGCTCTCTGATTTCTCCTTCTCCCAGGCCAACTCTTTCCTGGCTGGATGCAGGATGTCTCACTGCAATTTTTTTTTCTGACCTAAGATACGCAAGGCCAATCTGAATGAGGAATTTCATTGGACACCTCCAAGGAACACCTATCTGCTGGAGAAAACTGTTCCAGTGATGCAAGAAATGGCAAGTTTCCCTCTGAGTCAGAGTGGGATTGGTCCAGCTGGCCAGGAGGAGGGAGGTTGGAGCAACGGAACAGGTATCAGCAGAGACACTAGGGCATTTCCTATCCAATCAGGTTTCCAATTCAAGAAGGGGTGCAAATGCCTTGTCCAACCCACATACCAAAATGTACATCTGATGTCAATGTACCCTGACTGTAGCCAAACAAGTCTTCTGCTGTGTCATCTTAGCATAGATATGTATATAAAACCTTAAGTAATTTCATCCCAAGCAACTGGTAGGACAAAATATTTAAGGTCAGATTCTTCTCACTTAGCTTCAGACTCTTAATTAAGACAGTTAATTGCTTTCTCCCTGGTAACAGGAAAAAGAGGGAGAAAAAGAACTCTAGATTTCAGTGCCAGTTCTGAAATCTTCATTTGCTATAGTGATGTTCAATAACCTCATTTTTTCTATTCCAAGTCTAAGGTTATGAGACAAGTTAAGACACTTAGGTCCAATTATAATTCAATTCTGTGGTTGATTGACCCTATTGATTCAGCAAAAGCTCTCATGTTTTAGTCATATTATCCTCTTCACTATTTTCTGGGAAACCACAGTTTCATTATACATCTTTTGTCCTAATTTTTTGGAAGCATTCAAGAAACTGTAGTGTTTAGGCTATCCACACTGGATAAGCTCTACAACTTGGATTAAACTATGCCGTTGTCATATGTGATATAATAATTGCACATGTAATAATGTAGAAAATGAGGCGCCGGCCATTTAGTTTCTTCTTTCAGGTTCTTATGCACTTTGGCAAAATAAATCACAAGCAGAACAGAGCAGTGGAAGTTCTCTCATTAGACATGTGGATGCGCAGGGATTTTCAAAGCTCTCTGACTAAGAAAGAAGTGGAGGGAAACCTGGCCTTCAACCTGTGACATGGGTTGATCATGAAGACCTAATGCTAAAGAGTTTTTGCATGAAAGAATGACGGAGGCTCATAAAAATTTACTGTATTGGAGCCTAGAAGTATAAATGGTATCTAGCCCACACAATAGGATATTTCAGCTTTGACAGTTCTACCAAGGTTCCTAAAGCTGGCATGAAAGAGAAAGACAGGGCGGAATCAACACACATAATCCATTGGAAATTCCCAACCCACTACAAAGGTCATACAATTTCCACCATGTGAGAAACAATACCCACTCATTTTTCCTACGTATATCCTTGCTCTCCTGTATGTCGAGTCCTCAGAGTAAGAATCTGTTCTTATTCCAGCAGCAAGCCAAATACCTTGTTGCACGAGAAGAATAGCAAGAAAGTTCCCTAAATGATGTCGGGAAGGTAACATTTCTTAGGCCACCTTTCTCCCATCTAAATGGGGACAGGGCACCTGGCTTCCATGGAAATGTATTAAATGCTCCTAGGGAGCAATGGTCCATGTCCCTGGAGGACACTACATCAACCTCCACTGTTCGCACACAATGTCTGACAGAGAAAATGAAAGATTATTTGACAGCAGTGCATGACACTTTTCTCAGTATTCTGGCCCAAAGAGCAGCAAATCATAAGGAGATCATTCTTTTAGACACTATGGTACATCACCTGGTATCCAAAACTCTCCCAGTTCAAGAGTTTTCAAGCTATAGAGTCAGGATGGCTTCCCAGAGGGCAGGATCAGTAAAATCTCTTCTACATGGCTGCAGTTCCCAAATTTTACTGTGTGTAACGAGGACCCTTAAATCTCAAAGTCTCCAAGGGATATAAGTTCAAAATCTGAAACCTACCTGAAGACTGGTACGCAGTAGAACTGAGTCCATTTCCTGTGCCTGTTGCTTTTCTTGAGCCTTATTATTGCATCCCAGAGTGAGATGTGTGCATGTGTGCATGGCAAGCATCTCAAAGGAAGAACTCAGTTGGGCATTGTTTTCATAGAATCATAGATCACTAGAATGGTTTTAGTTGGAAGGGACCTTAAAGGTCATCCTATTCTAACCCCCCAGGGTTAGGGGGCAGGGACACATTACCTTGAGGAACTCCTGATGAGTCAAGTAAGGAGGTGAATAACATCTTTAAAACACAAAGGATGCTCAGCTTGGAGAAAGGAGAAACAAAACATCAGAACATGGGAAAGGCAGATGATTTCAAACAAAACATTCCCAAGACAATTCTCAATTTACTTTAAATTCCAATTAAAATTGGAGAAGAGGAAGAGGAAAGGGAAGAAAGATTAAAAAAAAACCAACCAAAAACCAGGGGAATGTTGCTGATGTCTGTTTTCCTGTTTGTTATTGACCAGGGTTAAAAAAAAAAACAAACCACCACCACACAGATCAATTTTTCTGATTAATAAAAATGTGATGGAAATTTCATATGTTGTCTTGGCTTCTAAACACTTCTCAGCCACATCTGGCACTGCAAGCTCCTTCCAGACTGTTTGTGTTCACAATGAGAACATTTTTTTCAGCCCTGTCAACAATTGTTGCTTCCCCTATATGGAGGTCAAAGTTTGTCCCTCACTTCAGTCATTAAAAAAGCCTGGGATTTGAAATGCCTCTCTGGTCATCATTTGTTGGCGCGTGTCTGAGCTGCAGAACAGAATGAGGACAAATACGGAGGAGACCTGGACCACGACTACTTCTCTTCAGCAGCAGATGAGAATATGTGCTACATGGAAAAAGGGTCGCTGCTATGATGGGGTTGAGCCAAAGGTTCCCTGAGGGTGAATGGGAGGGTGGATGCACATCTCACCTTGGGGGGCCACAGTGGAATGTAGCCCTCCTGGCAATGCCAAGGACGCAGCAGAAATGAGTCAGTGCCTTTGATTCTGAGATTTTGGCTCCCCTTTATGCCTCCCTTTGATGTCAGGGTTTGTTTGTGGTGAGAAGGCATTTTTATGGGCTCTATTCAAATTTGTATGACTTCCCACTGGAGGCCAGGGGATGGGAGATAGGAAGGGGAACAAAACCCAACTAAGCCCCTGAAGCATGCACTGCAGGAGCTGCAGGTAAGGCAGATAGCATGTTCTCAGAAGCTGAAGTGAAATTGGCCAGAAACTTCTTTCTTTAGGCAATAAAAGGCAGATTCAGCGGCGCAGTCAGCCCCTGTCCCAGACCTCTCCAATTTTGTGGAGGCAGGAGGAGGCTCCAGGAACTGGTCATTCCTTTGACTTACCATTGCTGATGAGGTTTCTGCAGCCCTGTGTGAAACAGGGTTTTGGGTACCTAAGCAATGCATTATGGTTCAGCATCCGCCCTCCTATCACAAAGTTAGATTTGAGCTCTCATCTTGGACCAATAAAGCGATTAGTCCTGAGACAGTCCATACCCTAGTTTCAGGGAGGAATGAAGCAAGGTGCTGTAATACATCCAAGGTCACAATGAAAATCAGTATCAAGTCAGCAATCAGCACCAAATGCACCTGATTCCCCACCTGCTGCACTATCTCAGCTGCTCTCTTCTCTCTGTTCCCCTAGCATCTTCCAATCTCTTGTCATTTGTCTCCTCTTTTTCCCATTCTCTACATGCTTAGCCAAGGTATAGCTCTGCCTGCTTGCTTGCTTGCTTGCTTACTTCCCTCACTGCTACCCTTCCCCTCCTGCTGAAATCCCTAGGATTTCAGAATTAGCATTCTCTGTTCCTAACCCATTCACAATGAAGCTGTTCCTAAGCAGAAGAAATGTCCTTTATCAGAACCAGGTTTCTTCAACTCTACCGGTTTATTCCTCATTTTTTCTGCCTTATCCGGGGGAATTTGGAGGGTAAGAGGATCAGAGAAGGTCAGCAAGATGGAGCTCTACCACTGACTCTATAGGAGAACTTGAGTACATTGCTTCTAAGGCACAATGCCTCAGTTTCTCTCCTACATGAGAATAGACATAACACCACCCTGTGTAATACGGCTGTCAAATAACTGCAAGCGCAATCCTGAGAGAGGTCAGCAGGTGATTTCTGAAACAAGGGGCTTGTTCTCAGCTCATGTATCGCCAAGGCATAGAGTTTAGAAGTGAGCTCTGGAGATCATTTAGACCAACCCCTTGCTCAGAGTGGACTGAAGCAGGTTGGCCAAGGTTTTGTCCAGTCAACTTTTTAGTGTCTCCAAGGACAGACACTCCATAACTCTGTCTGCTCCAGTGTTCGACCACATTGACAGTAAAAAATCTTTTCCTCATGTTTAAGTGGAATTTTTCTGTGTTTCAGTTTGTTCTATTGCTTCTTATACTAAATCAAACCAAATCTTACGAAAACTCTACGGTCATGTAAAAAAATAAGTGAATTGTTTCTCAGCATTTAATGCTGTTATGCTATGGGTTTTATGCTGTTATGCTATGATATTTCAAGTCTCTTATGTTCTTTATGATCGTGATTTCAAAGTACATTAATTTTTTGGGGGGTGTGTGAAATCTTAGATTTTTTAAACCAAAATTTGGATTAAAATTGTTTTTTTTTCCCCAATTAATCTAACACACAGAAAAATCCACTAAAGTACCCATATTGTACCTTAGCCCTAACTATCCACTCTGAGCAACATAACAGCTCTTTAGCTTTGGAACTGGTCTTCAAAAACTGAAAAAACACCCTTTTCCTTCTTAAGCTTTCTGCTTTTGAGAATGCTACACAAAATGCTCACACACAGCAGTAGGTTCACTTTCCATGCTTTCTGTGCTTGCGCAGTCAAAAATAAAGTAGTATTTTGTTGTTGTTATTATAGCTACTAATAATTCATTTGGAATTTTTCTTTCTTAAGAGTAGTTCCATAAAGGATATTCAACAGTTCCAAAAAAACTGCGAGTATCATTATTTGAGTAATTAAAACCCTCCATATTTTCAATTAGTTTGATTTCTGCACGTGGTATGTCAGAGCAGTGCAAAGTAGCTGTTTTGTATTATTGAACTTATTTTGCTGCATTTCCTCTGATCCTAACATGCAAAACTGATTGCAAACACACAGGGCAAGTAAAGAAGGGAGAACCTGAGAGAGTCAGGCTGGGAACTCCTGTTTCAGAATAAGTTTAAGGAGGCAACAAGGCTCTGCTTCTCATTTATGTCTTCATTCCTTCCTTCCTACCAGCCATCCACACACCTACCCAAGGAAAAAACTTTAATGTGTGACAATTTCAGAGAAATGGAGGCTGGCACATGGAGAGAGCTCTTCCAGAGTTTTTTCTGAAGACTGCCTCATGACAAAAGAATCACTATGAGCCTTTCTAATTCTTAAGTCACTGATAACTAAAACCGCTGCACCCCAGCCGCTCTCCTTTCAGAATCTGTGGTGTGCATTCATTTCTCCTGCTTGTCCAGTTGTAATTTTATGCTCAATGTCTTGTAAAAAGCTGTTGCTGTTTTCTTACAGAAAATACAAGCAATCTTAAACCTTAGATTACAAGCAATCTTAAATCTTTGTGCAGCATTGTACATAGCGGAGTTCTACGAATTACTGCAACAGAAACATCAGATTTGAAGTGTACCTGCCTGAGTGGCTTGCCCTTGTTTTAGCTTACTGCTGTCTCTTGTGACATGAAAAGCAAGAACACTATGAAAACTAGAAGCAGAGTTAAGTTACAAAGAAAAGATTGGACAAATTTATGGAGGGTTAGTCAGTCAGTGGAAGGAGCACAGGGAAGATGTGCTCAGCAGCCCCTTCACCCTTCCAGCCCTGAGCACTGATCGAGATGGCATTCATCTCCCTTGATCTGATATTGTGTATTCCTGACTTCACCCAAATGCTGTGCTACACCCAGATCATGTCTGCCCATCAGTCATGCAGTTAACAGGGAAGGTCAGATGTGTTTCTGCCGGGCTGCTAGGACTTGTGCTGAAGATGTTGATTGCCCAGACAAAAGCTAGTAATGGAGTGAGAATGGAGTTCATCTGACTTAATGCATGTATCTGGACTTGTTCAGCCTCCACTGGAGTGAGTCACCTCAGGTCCCCTTGTCAGTTAATTTGGATGCATTGAATACAGTCTAGGGAAGGTTCATTGGCCTCTGGGCTGGTGCTTAAACAAGGTCAGAAGACATGCGCCTTTTAAGTGCCTGTTTCCATTCACTATGGAGGAATCTGGAGGGATTGACTGAGCTTGAGATTTCTATGGTGTGTACAAAGGATTAAATGAAATCTCAGGTTGAAATGAAATCCCTGAGTTTAACATGTACCTTAGCCTTGCAGCTTCTATTTACCTTTTCAATAATCAGATAGCAGCCCATCACCATTTACTGTTGGAAGAGCCATGCCCATATATCCTGATTGATAATGAAATTTATCCTTTTGCTGACTGTCTTCCAGCTCCAAATCTGGCTTCTTCAATGGTTAGAAAATGCCATGGTAGAGATGTAAGCCACCACAGATAGTTATACACACGCACACTCTGAAAACCTTAGCTAGATTGAGATGCTCTGATTCCTGGAAGGGAGCTGGAAAGTCTTTATTAGAATTATACCTGGCTACACAAGAAGAGGAGTTTGTGAGAGCAAATTCCATTGGTCAGAAATGAAAAGGGCTCAAGTTCCTTGGCAGTGCCCAGAAGATGAGCAGAGAAAGGAAGCCAAAGCTAAGTTGACCTTTGAGTATGCAAAGGCATGAAAAGAAACACAAACTTGGCACCAGGCAAAATTGCTTAGTCATACATCTTGAAGGACGCAGTTGTGCACCCAGTGCGTTATAAGTTAACAGCAAGGGAAGCTTTTGTCCAGAGGTCAATGCCTTGTCTGTTCTTACCTTTGGTAGCAGCTCGAAGAAAGCTCTATTTGCTGCAATTCTTTACTTCCTTCTTTTCAAGTTAGCAGTAGATATGACAGCTATTTCCCAGTAACAAATGTAAAGTTAGTTGCAGGTTATTCCAATTTTTAAATTAACATGAAGGCCAGCCCAGCCTATTGCAAAGATCATGGTGACTGTTTATTCAGGTGGGGTATCTTGCTTTTCATTACTAAGACTTTGACTAGATTAAATGAGCTGTTTGATTTTAGAGGTTCTTACTGTCCTTAAATCCCTGGGGTTTTTTGTGTTGTTTTTTTTTTTTTATTTGTTTGTTTGTTTTTTGTTTTTGTTTTTTTTTTTGTTTTTTTGTTTTTTTGTTTTTTTTTTTTTAATAGAAAGAAAAGAATATGTGGACCAGAAGGACATTGCCGATGAGTTTCCACTTTATACAAACAGCCAGGGAACAAGAAGTTAATTAGTGCTGTGTCCATCCTGTTCCCATCTCCATGTAGCTAAGCAACCCTGACATCTCTTTACCTTCCTATATTTAGAGTAGGTAAGAGCATGGATGTTATCAATCTGAGAAATGATACTTTGATGATAATACCCTGTGTTTACTTACCTGTCTGTTGGTCTACCTACCCACCCACTTTTCCACCTTCTGACTGTTTCACAGTGATTAATGATTTTCCATGATTCCATTTCTAACTCTGCCATTGTCTGTGTCTGTTCTGCTTGTTAAACAGAAGCAGGGAGCAAAGTCTGGCCATAAGGCCATGAGGCAAAGACTGGCCGTGTCTACATTGCATAGCACTTGGTTATGGGTCTCCTTTGGTTCACATTTTGCTTGTGAGTTTAAGTCATCTTTGTTCTGCAAGTGTTTTGTTTGTTCAGAATGTCTGATACAGTATGAAGGTTTTGAAAAGTCAAACAGTAGAGTTGCCAGAGTTAAATAATAGGGCTTTGAACAACCTGGTCTAGTGGAAGGTATCCCTGCCTGTGGCAGGTGGCTTGAACCTAGATAATCTTTAAGGTCCCTTCCAACCCAAACCATTTCATGAACCTGACTCTATGAACAAGTTTCCTTTCTTGTAGGATGTGAGAAGAGGACAAAGGAGGATGGGGACACAAGGCTTTCTAGGCTAGCACTGAAAGACTGCATGATGTAGTCTTGTTCACCTTGTTTATGGTATCCAGGGCTTGATGTTCTGAGCTGAGCTGAGTCTAGACCTCATCTAGTAGAGGGCTATGGACTAAAACAACACCAGATGGGTGTTTGAGCTACTTTTCTAACTCTCATCAACGTAGACATGGTCAGGAGGGCCCTAATTTTCAGGAGATGGGGATGCAGTATTGCATTAAAACCTGATCTGACTGAAAACCTCTTTTATGCTTCAAATAGAAGAGGCTGCTTCTTCTTAAACCCCTGGCTGGACCTGTCGTTAACCATAACTGTTAGGCAGAAACAAAACTCTCTCAAGTAACCTTTTCTTTTTTGTAACACAAAATCCTTCTTGCTTTTCAGTAACAGGCAAATAAAGCATGTTCTTTTACTTAGCATGGAAGATGTTGAGCCTTGACAGCTCTTGAATTTAAGTGTTTAAAGAGTCTCCAAGCACTGCTCTGCTCTGTGTGCTCCTCTGATCTCTCACAGCCCTCTGGGAGCAAATGGTCCCGAGCAAACGCTTGAGTCTTTGCAGCCTGCTTTGCTTTTAGTTTGAGCAGCAGCCAGGTCAGCTGGCTCTTAACTTCTGCCCTTAAAGCAGGTGTTTACTTCTGCACAGTTAATGCTGATTCACAGCTAGCAAAGTAGTTTATCACTTTCAGCCACAATATAAACTGACCCCTTTCCCGTGGGATTGAACAGGGTCCTATTTCATCCTTGATGTTTGTGTGAGAAGTGCTTGAACTGATCACAGTTTAATCACAGATGGAATTGGCTCTAGCAGAACAGCATACAGAAAAGTGAATATATTTGTCTGTCTAGATTGTGTCATGTTTCTTTGCCTCACTGTGGGAGGAAAAGTAGCAAATGGCTAGTGATGTCATCCCTGCACTATACCTCACAGTTTACATCACCTGCCATAATCTACACTAAAACCATCTTCATTTCAGCACAGAGCAAAATGTCATTCTTAGAAAATTCCATTTTTTATTTTTTTTTTTTCAGTGTATGTTGCAATGTCATCTTTTAGAAACTTGGCATCTGGAAGAGTTTCAAGCCCCTTCTATTCCACATATAGATATGGGGTAAGGCCAAAAAGGTCTTGCAGAAGAAGATGAGTTCCTTTAATATAAGGGCTAGTTTTGCCCTTAACTATCTCATTCACTGAAAATCCTTGACAGCAGACAGGTGGGAAATCAGGAGATGGGAGAAACTAATGAAATTTGCCTTTATTGGATTCTATATAATGTACGACTCTAATTATCAGAGATAAGAATTAAAGTCATCATTTGATAAGATCATGTCATTGGACTCTGGTGGAATTTTCTGCTTTATCTGTCATGTAATCTTATCCAGTTTGATTTTAGAAAGACATCAGGAATTAGGAAACATAATGAGATAGTATACTTTAGACTAAACAAGCCAGAGACCGTGGGCAGATGCGAGGGAAGGGAGGAAGGACTGAGAAAAGGAGTGTTCAATACATACTGTATCTCAGTTTGCATGATTTGCAAACTTGATATTACACACAAGTAAGGTTCTCATAACCCAGTGCACATACTTCAGTTCAGGTCCTGGAGCTGCAGACTTTGTCCCTCTCAGCTAGAGGGCTAGGCTAAGTTTCACCTCTCCCATCATCCAAAGTCAATGCTGAGATTTGGGGCTTTGGTTCAAACAATCCCCTGGTTCAATTCTGAGCCCAAACGCTGTTCCCTACTTGGCAATTTGAATCCATTGAAGGAAAGGCAATTCTTATTTAATGCCTTGATCTCTGCCAGGGTCCTTTCGATATTTTTAAGGGACTTGATTCACTATTTTGGCATTTCTGTGTTGTGCTGAAGTTGTTCTAGTTTGTCTGGCACCAGAATGAGTTAAAACTCTGTCTAATTGTATACCTGTTTCTCTCCCAAGTCTATTTGGTAGTTAAACACCAGATGAACCCTGCCTATAGATCCTATAAGGGAGAAGGTGGGGATTTGATGGTAACTCATTGACCACCAAGATGCCCTCCACATATGATCTCACCTACAAACTTAGAGTGTTTCATTTTCCAGTTACTTAAGCGTTCGGATCTTCTGTTTTGCTTCTCTTATCAGTGGCCTCTTTCTCCTTTCCAACTCATTTTCCATGCCAGAATTATTGCGCCACTTTGGTAACTAATCTTATTCCTTGAAGTTCAGCCACAACATTTATCCTTGCTGCTTTTACTTTGCTAGGCTTAATAAGCCAAAGTCCTGTAAGTTTTCTTTGGCGAGAGAGACTTGCCAATCCCTCGATTACAGCAGGAGCTATTCTCTCCAGCCATTCCTACTATAACTCAGCTTTACTGAGTCTGAGTTGGTCCATTCTGTAAATCATTTGCAGCCCCAATGTGACTCAAGAGCTACTGCAGTTTGAAAACCAGGATTGGTCGTTGCTCTAGATGGAAAGGACTTTCCTGAATACTAATTCTTCCTAGGACAAGACATTTGTGAAAGGACTCATTCTCAGTTAGTTATGCCAGCATAACAAGATTAGAATTGGGCAAAATCATGCTATGAATAACTGGCAAGGTCAGTAATGGAACATAAGACTCCTGATTTGTTGTTGTTGTTTTTTCTTTCGGGGGGTGGTTGGGCTTTAAGGTTTGGTTTGTTTTTTTTCCTTTTAGTGTTTTACATACTTTAATGGCTCATCAACACTGTGCTTGGAGTCATCCAGAATCCCCAAGGGGACGCCTGTCCAGTCAAAACATGCTATTCCTTTGCCCATGTTCCAAACCATTTGGCTATGAACTCAGGTCTGTCTACAAGATCTGTGCTAAAAAGCCAGAGGATATTTAATAAAACCTTCAGCACTTGTTGAAATGTCTACACAGGATCTGGATGTGGGATGGAGTCTGCTCACACCTGCTTCAAAGCACCATGCCAATTCAACCTACATTTACAACCAGAGCAGAACTGAATCCCCAGTACTTGCCACTGGTCTCCTGTCCTTACTGTTAGAAATTAAATTGGACCCATTCCTATGTAAGCCTCTCATCTCCCCTGACTTTATTTTGTCCTGATGCTTAATGAATAATTTTTACTCTGCTAAGTACATGATGAAATTGGTGTTTTATATGAAACCAGATTGTTTTCTATTCTCAGTTGCAAATAGATGTCTAAAAAGTTTCTGGATTTCACAGGCTGTTTTAGATGAGTCAAAATAACAGAGAAGTTTTTTTCTTTTCTTGCTTCTTTTTTTTTCCCCTTCCTGATCATCTTGGCAAAACCTGTGAAATCTAAGGAAGGTAGCTGTGTCCATCAGGAGGAAGTTCTGCTGCCAGCAGCTGGTCTTATTTCAAGGACAGCTTTCATATTGGAGGAATTAAGGAAGGATCAAAACATCTGGTGATGGTTTTATGACAGCAGCATCTTTCCAGTACAGACAGACAAGTAGATGCAGCTGGTCCACCCAAGTGAGGTGATCCCAACGACATCTCTGTGGGTACTTATTGGGAGGCACTGTGAAAAACATTTTTCCTGGCTTGTTTGAAATCCTCTTGACAAAAATCTTGGCCTTTCTTTGAAGAAGGAAAGATTTCTATCTCTTGTGATTTCTAGTGCTCATGCCTTTTCCTGGCAGTCATCAAGGTCCAGGTTTTTCACAATGACATCTGAGGACTATCGGGTAGAGGTGAACAGCCTGAAACTTTGGGACTATTTTTCTTTTATTTTAATATGAGAACATGCATATCTATAAATATACATATATGTTTAGTGAGATGTCCTTCTACAAGGCTAACTTCCTACACTGCTCCAGACAGCACTGCAATTGTTTCTCTTCTGCCCAAGAAAGGCAAATGGTAGTGAGAAGCAATGAGAACATGAGGGGCAGGAAGAGATTCTATATGGTTGCTCAGAATAGACACCAGAGCTACCAGATAAGATACTCACATGCCTCAGTTCTTTTCCTTATGGCTAGGTAGAAATAGAAAGGCTAAAGAGGTTACTTCTTCTGCAGACATTGGCAGTAGGGTAAAATCTTCTGCTCAGGAGTAAAACTCGTGTGTCCAGATTCCTACACCTTCATTCAGCTCACAGCAGTTCATTAGCTGTATGCTAGGATGGAGAAAGAATTTTTTAAAAAAGGTCTTTTTTTTTTTTTTTTAACTTGATGGTGAAGATTGCTTTCATTTGGGTAAAATCTTCAGTCTATGTATAAACACAGGAAGAAAAGAAGGTTGAAACTTCAGTCCAAGCTTTGATCTAGACTTCCCAAAGGCCTTGGACGTACATTTTCTATCTGACCTAAAGTCTTTTAATCTCCACGTACTAATTTCTCACAGTAGAGTATTGCTCTACAATGATTTTCCACTCCTCCTCTTCCTTGTTGTGTCTAATTTGGTTGGGGTGGGTGAAAAATATTCATCTCAGGAAAGCCAAAATATTTCACTAATTCCAGCTACACTGCCAAATTATCATTTGCTCAAGAAGCTCTGTAATAACAATCTGGAGGTTTTTAAGAATATTTTCAACATACAGTTGTCATGATTGATTTAATTTCATTAGATGTCTTCTCTGTCAGAAGCACTGGTTGACATCTCCTCAGTATACTTCTTACTCTCCCCAAATCAAATGCATATTTTCAGAACTGTTTGAAATGTTTCTATGACATCACATGCGGGTGAAAGTTTCCATTATCCTAAAGATATTGTATAATTTTGAAAATTTCTTCTATTTTGTTGTATAGATCATCATATAGATGAAAGCATGAATTTAAAGAGATAAAAATAAGAATAAAAAAGTTTCTGGGATTTAAAATGCGTTTTGTTGATTTAGCTGTTTATCTTGATATTATCAAATGTATGTGTATCCACCAAAATCTTTCCCTCTGCAGTTTTATGAAATTCATAGCAAAATAAAAGACTTACCACTTGTCACCTGGCTCTGCTAAAAGGCAATCTAGATGTATATATAGTCAAAGGTAACAAAAATCTGAATCCAGCAGCTGGCTGTTAATATGTGGTGATTACAGACTTTCTTTGGAGTGGGTATGGGTGCCATTTCAACCATTTACTTTTGCTGGGAGTACTACAGGATTTGGGGAGGACAGTTCTGAAATATTTTAGATGACAAACTGTAGTTCTTCTAATTAGAAAAAAATAATATGACCTCAAACTCATTTATTTTCATCTTTAAGGAAACCCAGCATCTATTTTCCTTGACAGATACTTGCTGAATGCAAATCACCACTCTGAAAACATCTTCTATCACCAGAACATAAGTTTTACTGGGTTTTGCTAACTAGTAAATTTAAATTTAAGATATTGATTGTAGCTTTAATTCAGATTTGGCTTCATTCAAAGCAAGGAAACGTAGGTTGATTTTTTGGGGAGTTTGTTTTTTCTTTTTTTTTTAGGTTGTTTTGCTTTAAAATAATATAAAAAACTCCAAGAGTTTTTATTAAGCTATTAGTATAATTATTGATGCTGCCATTGGGTTATTTTTTAGTAATTTATTTTCCATATAGATCACCTCTGAAAACAGGACTTAAGTTTTGTTTTTAACAGTGTGACAAAATAAGAACAGCATCTTATTGAAAATATCTTTACAACTCAACCAAAACTCATATGTCAGAATTTTAGAAGTGCAGAGCTGTCCCAAACTGTATGCAATAATACTTGTATTTCTTGTCCAGGCAGGTGGTGAGCAATATATCTTTTGGAATATGCTTTCCTTCAGCTATCGTCACATAGTACATTAGTTCCCTTAAATAATGTATAATTTGGCAGAAGCTACTGATATGTGTGAACAAGCAATTCTTTCTGCTTCAGTTCTGCCTGATTAGGAAAGACTCTTTCCTCGAGCTAAAAACTCTGCTTTTTGAGGCATAGAGTTTACCATCCCCTCAGACCAGAGAGCAATACGTCTGAAAAACATACTAGACAAACTCTTATTCCTAATTACTTCTTTTAAGAGCATTTCCCTTGCATAGGAGAGTGTTCAGACAGCTGAAATTTTGCGTAGTTCCCAATTTAATCCAGTTTGAAATGCCAAGCATGAAGGAGGTGCTACAATAATTGGTGCAGACTGTGAGCCCATTGTCAAGGAAAGGCTGTCACTGAAATGAATGACCTTGTCAGGCCTGGCTGTAAAAAAACCCCACCAAAACTTTATGTGAAATATCACAGTGGAATGCCTTGCATTCAAATTCTAAAGCCCAATTCTAAAGGCACAGCAATACAGCAAGGTGGCCATTTCTGTGGTGCAGAAGGTAAGGCACAGGCAATGGCAACTGCAGAAATGGAGATGTCAACCTAAATCACTAGTGCAAAATGGGAAATTCGCATGAACAAATCCTGTATTTTATATGACCAGTTTCATAAGAAAAAACTTCTTGCCTTTAAGTTGTGTAGTGTTCAATTTGCTTTATACAGGAATATGAAGAGCTACATGGATGTCAGGAGATATGCACTTACGAATCTAAAGATGCTTCAGAAACCTATGCCAGAGAAAATGTTTTAAAATATCCTGTTGGACTTAAGGGCAGAGAGGAGAGGGATCAATTCTCTGACCTTTGTCGAGAGTTGACTTACATTTATTTTTAACCTCTCCATAAAGTTGACATAAAAGGTTTTATTTTTTTACTTGAAACTTTTTTCTCAGTACTGTTATTCCCCCTGTAAAACATCATCTCTTGGTGTGCTAGGAAGCCCTGGAAGGAAAGAAAAGAATCCAGTGGGCAAACTGGGCAGCCCCTTGAGTGCCTGAAGATTACAGCCTGCTATGACTATCAGTTAATAATGCTTGTCCTGCAGCTCAAGTACTAGCAGCCTGTGTTTTGGTTGCTAACGTTCCTCCTCATCAATTCCTGGCCGCATGTAGGCACTGGTAAAGATGCTCTGTATTACAAGAAGGAAAATCAGATTGAGCCAACCTGGGATATTCTGCCTGTGAGCTGAAGTTTCATATGGAAGGGGGAATATTCAGAGCCCCAGTTGCTCTCCATTAAGCCTCTCTGTGAACTCTGGTAATTAACAGATTTACCTTTCATGCCACTGACTGAAGCTATAAAGGCAACAAGAATTGGGTTGAGTTTTTTCTCTTTTTCTCTTGGTCTTCTATAACAGCTGATATTAGAGCCTGCCTTCTGCCTCTGAGAGTGATGACTCTAAGCACAGGTTCAGGCTACCTTAATCTGATCTTCTAATATAGGGAAAATTCTCCCCGTCTTGCTGAGCACAAGATCCCAGCTGAACAGACCTCTCGTGCCTGTGCATCTGTATGGAAAGAAATGACAAAATGTTCCAATTTTTCTAGAATGTCAACTCAAAAAAACACACACGTGCAAGCCCAAATAGAAAACAAATGCACTGTGGCAGGCTGGGAGACATAAATTTAAGGCCTGGAATTGTCTTCACATGTCTCATTACCACTTTTATGGTCCAGCTTTCACTGGAATACACCTGAGGCCTGCTGGCAAGACACTTCTGGGTGTGGGTGACCCCCCAGCTGAAAACAAGCCATAAAAAAGCATACTATATCTGAGGAAAAAAAGGTAAACACTAAAAGGCACACTACTTGCAGTTGACCCAGATCCTGCCAACTTTATTCCACTTCAGCTCATGCTCACCCACAGAAGGTATGACTTTCTGATCTTTAGAAACAGGAGCATATACAGAAACCGTAGCTCCTGTAGTTTCTGATTACACTGGTGTTCTGTCTTCCCATTCCATGATAGGAAGAACAAATTAGGCATGGACAACTCCAAGAGTCCTACTAACGCAAGACTCACCCATTATCCTTGCTGTTGTTTATTAAAGTCTGTGCTTATCTGTCCTTACTTTATTTTCTTTCCAGTTCTTTTCTTTGCCATTACACATGTCCTCATAGATCAAAGGCCAAACTTGCTGGTGGAAAGGAACTTGAGTTCAGGTCAACATATCTGGTGCATTCATTCATAAGAATTCATTATTTGGTTACATTTTTCAATAAGTAATGCCTTGGGTCAAAATTGAGGACCCTGATATAAGAAAAGACCTGCCTTGTCCCCAAAAATTCTTGAGTTCCAGATTTTTTTTAGTTTGCTTGTTTCAATTCTACTGATAGATTTTTAGAAAGTAAGCATCATGGAATGATACTGAAAAACCAAAAATATTATGAAAAAGGAAGATGGGGAAAGAAATTAAACATCCACAGTTTTCCAGTACCTAAAGTGGGCATAAAAGAAATCTGGAGAGGGACTTTTTACAAGGGCGTATAGTGACAGAACAAGGGGGAATGGCTTTTTGCTGACAGAGAAGAGATTTAGATGAGATCTGAGGAGGAAGCTCTTCCTTGTGTGTGTGGTGAGGCCCTGGCACAGGCTGCTCAGAGAAGCTGTGGCTGCTCCATCCCTGTCAGTGTTCAAGGCCAGGTTGGACAGAGCTTTGAGCAATCTGGTCAAGTGGAAGGTGTCCCTACCTGTGGCAGGGGGTTGGAACTGGATGGTCTTTAAGGTTCCTTCCAACCCAAACCATTCTATGATTTTATTATTTTGATTTGAGATACTAAAATAGAGGTAAGGTGCCAAAATACTCCCTGTAGAAAGATCCCATGTGCCCAGAAGCCTTACCTGTCCAAGCCCCCATGGCTCTAAGCTCCCAGCCTTCCTGAACACACATCACACACTAAACCAGCAAAGCTCCAAGGCTTTGTCACTAATAATGCTTTCAATAATCCCACAAAGAGACAGAAAGGCTCTTAGTGATAATGCTGGAAATTCTGTCAAGCTGCTTTCCAGTTTCTGAATCTGAGTGTGGTGTCCATCAAAAGCAATATGAGAATAAACCTTTGCTCATCTTCCACTGCTGCCTTTGGAAACTCATTGTCAAAGGGGATCATTGAGATGAGTAGTCTATCAGGACTCAGAAAGGGACTGGAAAGTTTGTCTTGGCAGTAAAGTTATCCTGAGCTCTGATAAACAGGGCTCATAAATACAGCAAGAATTTAAAAAAATAAATCAGAACGAACTATAAATATGCTGAATCAGTCAGTCTTTCCATGCACTCCATTTGTGATGCATGAAGGAAAAGGGCAGGTTAAAGTACTGCTTTTTCTCTCTTTTCAGCTCCAAGTTTCCTAATATAGCCTTTATCCATAATGCTTTGGATATTACATGCAAACTGAAAGATGATGAATTTTTATTACTTCAATCATCCTTTCCTTTATTTTTTTTCTCTTTGCCTCTTAATCTTCCTCTCTACAGCTTCCAATCCCATCTCAACTCCTCTTTTGCTGGCCTCTTGTTCTCTGATAAAACACTTATTGGGATTTCTAGAGATATTTTTCACTGCTTTTTAGTAACTGAAACTCTCATTAAATGTTCAGGGCCATTCCCTTTTCAGGTGCATGGCATGTTGCCATGCATTTCAGAAAACCAGATACCAAGCTTACATGCGCTTTGTGATAACATGCTGGAAAGGCCGGAACAGTGAAAGCTGGAGATCTATACAGCTTGTGCTACACCAGCTGCCCAAATAGCGCATGAAAAATGAATGACAGGTCACTGACAGAGGTCTGTCTCCATCCAAGCTGTGAGTAATGATGGCTCATTAATTTTCTTTGTTCAAATATTTAATTGCCCGCAGCAAGTTTGATGACACTAAGCTGTGCAATGCAGTTGACATGCTGGAGGGAAGGGATGCCATCCAGAGGGACCTGGACAGGCTGGAGAGTTGGGACAGTGCAAACCTCATGAAGTTCAACAAGGCCAAGTGCAAGGTCCTGTACATGAGTCAGGGCAATCCCAAGCACAAACACAGGCTGGGCAGGGAATGGATTGAAAGCAACCCTGAGGAGAAGGACTTGAGGGGGTTGATTGAGGAGAAGCCCAACGTGACCTGGCAGTGTGTGCCTGCAGCCCAGAAACCAACTGTGTCCTGGGCTGCATCACCAGCAGCATGACCAGCAGATCGAAGGGAGTGATTTTCTCCTTCTACTCCACTTTCATGAGACCTCCCTTAGAGTCCTGCATCCAGCTCTGAGGCCCCCAACACAACCTGCTCAAGTGAGTCCAGGGGAGGCCATGGAGATGCTCCAAGGGCTGGAGCACCTCTGCTATGTAGACAGGCTGAAACTGCTGGGCCTGTTCAGCCTGGAGAAGAAAAGGCTCCAGTAAGATCTTATAACAGTTTTCCGATACCTGAAGGGGGTCTACAAGAAATCTGGAGAGGGCAGGTAAGGATAGGACGAGGGGGAATGGGATATATCCACAATATATATAATGACACTCACATTCAGCAGCCTTCTGCCAGTGAGAATCAGCTCAGTCATGGCAGGGCATTATCTCAGGTTCTGACTGGGACCAATTTAAATATCCATAATGGGACAAAACAGCATTTTCTTATAAAGAGAAAGAAACCCCATATTCCCCATGTCTCTTGATAATTCTCAAGCTGTTTACGCACTATTTGACTTCAGCATGGAAAAATAAAGATTGATTTTATAGAGGGCTTTTGTGGCCTTATAAAATGAAATAAGAATGCTATACAATTCATTGCATCTGGACTGCTGAATATGTTATGGTTGACATCTGTTCCTTTAACACTGTTGATTATTTTTGTGGGCCAGGCAGATTTCTATACAAAAGAAACTGGAAAGTTTAATGTTCTTATTACTGTCTTAGTGAAAATAATGTATAAACTGGACATATTTTTGATTGCGTCATCTCTGGTGCCCAGCATACCTCCAGGCTTCTTCTGAAGTGTTGCATCTCAGGTTAGTGAGACGAAAAAACAGATAATAAAATGAACAAAAGAAAGGATGGCCAGCGATATCTGGATTAGCTCTCAGGATGAATGTTGCATTCCTCCTATCTCTATTAATTGTGTAGTAAGTGCTTTGGATAATTTTATTAACAGTTATTTCTGTCAGTAAATAGGGAGGACTTCAGTAGGGCTGCAAGAAGAAAAATTTCTTAAAGCAGGGGATCTTCAATGAGATAGAGTATCCATCTATTCTGTTTGAAAATACCGCTGAACTACTCCTCACCAAAGCTCATAGAATGAATAAAAGAGAACAGTAAAACATAATGTCAAGGTGGAGCTCTTCAGAGCTGATGGCAGTGTATAGTCATGGAGGGCATATTTATTCCTGCTATCTTTATGCCTCCCTCTTCCCCTCAAACAAAAGCTCTTTTTTGTGCTTTTCTTCCTCTCCCAGCCTGCTTCCTTGGACATTTTTTTGTAGTTTCTGGTTCTGTCTTGGCCATTTCACTCTCATTTATTGGAAGAGGATTTCTTGTCTCCTTCAGAGTATAGTCTCTTCTTGTTCAGCTCATCCGAGGCAGAAGCAGAGGAAAAAAAATGGCGGAAGGTTAAAATTGCTTTCACTGCATATTTTCAATATTTCTTTCTAGAACAAAAGAATTTCATCCTCAATTCTTCTCTAATAAGATGCTTCTGTTTGCTTAACATAAAGCCTTTGGTATTATTACAGCTGCAGCTCAGCTAGCAGAACTAGGAATTACCTGCGGATGTCTGGTGCCAAAAAATTCATCTAAGGTGCTTTAATAAGTTCTGGAACATGAACAACTACGAATACTCTCAGAACCAGTACAGGGACCACTTGAGACTCCTCTAATTCTGATGCAAATCTTTCCTGGGAGCATTACAATTTGTTTCATTACAATGAAACTAAATTTTCTTTGTTCCTAACCACTTAAGCAGAAGTTTTTGTCTTGAAGAATGAAAAGACCAGACTTCTTTACTATTACTTATTTTTTCCGGGGCTAATGATGGAAACACCTTATCTTCCAAACACTGCACAGAGGAGAATTTTGGCTCCATTGCTGAAGATGTCTTGGGATTCCTAATTATGTCCTGCCTGTTTACCTTACCCATAATTAATTTCTATACCCTTCTTGACTATTTCTGCTCCAGTACTTGAATTGATTCTGCCTTGTACGCTCCTGTCTTTTTGTTTTTCTTCTGTTCAGCTCTCTATTTGTTCTGTTGATGATGTGGTGCAGAGGCCTTTATGTCAGCAAAACACTATATTCCTACCAATTGTTCTTTTATTTTATAAGAGTTATAAAGAAAGAAGTTAAGAAAAGGATGGAAAATAATTTACTTAGCCTAACCTACTCATAAGAAAGGATGTTGACAACTGACTTGATTATAACAACTATGCACCCTTACAGGCACATAGTATTGACTAATGATGCATTCTACAGTCTAGATAGAAAAAAAAAAAAAAAAAGACAAAATAAAAACCATTTGTAGAAGATGTAGCCAGACAAGTTCGAATGGGAAACAAACTACACATTTTCAAGGGAAACTTGCCAAGAGAAAACTCCTGCAAGAGGGGGTAAATTTTCTAGCATCTGTCCTCTGATTCAAATTGGAGATTAAGGCACATTGAGATGTCTGCCTGTATGCAAGCTGTATCTATATGTGGGTCTACATTCCCACTATAGTTAATGCAGATTTTTTGGCAAGGTTCAGTTGCTTGTACAGGGATATATTCCACGTCATTTTAGGATCTGTGAGGCATTCTACCTGCTGTCCAGATGTTTGCTTGAGAAAGGCATTAATATCCTGAACTTCTTATGTCAGAGGTGCCAGTTCTTGTAAGTATCTGTGATACTCAGGTGTTTCTCATATAGCATTAGACAGTAATTGGAGTCAGAAAATCACTGTTCTGGCCAAATCATTCTCCTTTAGGCGTTTTTTAAAGTCCTCTGGTTATATTGATTAGGGACTTGCCTCATTTGCACCTTGTCCCACCTGGGATGCTCTAAGATAACCCTTCCAGCTACCAGCTGCATCTTCATTAGGGCTCTGGTCTCCTGTGAATCACATGTTAGAAGCAGGTCCATGCAAATGCCTTGGCTGTGCTAGATTACGTCAAGTGGGATAAAGCATCTGTGTTTAAGCAATGAATTACACCTGTAGCCAATGCAGGTGATTAAGCCCAGAGAGCCATTCACCTAATTTGCATGTGATCCACTCCTTTCTGGAGCAGTGTCTGGAAACCAGGCAAGATAGCCCACAATCACTAAAATAAGACTAGGCACCTATGTTTATTTTTCTACAATTACAGGAAGTTGTGGGATGGAAACAGTGGTTTTTAACTGAGGGAATTCTGAAAAAGCTCACCTGATTGAAATACATGCACACCTCTTACCAAGGTTTTGCAGAAAAGGGCCCAAGAAAAGAATTATTCGAGTATAAAAAAATTCTAAGTGAGAGAATAAATTCCTGGCATGTGAGGAAGCTGTAACTGTTTACACCTGTAGGTGATCTTAATTTCAAGTCCCAAAGGTGGCATTAGATTGCTCTGTCTCTCTCAGGTCATCAGATTTCATCTGGGCATTCTTTAACAAGCGCAAGGAGTTTTGTTGGACTACAGAATTTCAGTTCTCAGCAAACAAAACCACATTTCACAACAGGGACAGGAACGTTCAGACTGCTACAGGGAGGTGAATTATATACAGTTATGCCACCAGGTAAAATATAGCTTATATACCAGAGGAAGCTAAAATCACTCTGACAAAGAAGAAGATAATTTCCAGACCAAGATAAATAGTGGTTGTGAGACCAGTGCATACACCACCAAAGCTATGCCTGATTCTAGGCCTTTTGAAGTTTGATGCTTCATTGAAAGGTAGAAAAGGAAACCCAAACACCTTCACAATGCCAGTGCAACCTTAGTTTCAGAAGGCTGTGACATGTTATAACCACATATTGCAGAACATTTTCTCAGCCTTCTAGAGGAAAAAAGGCATTACCTATTAATAGAGAAAAAAGGTAAAAATCTAACTTTATGCTGATGAGATTTGTGAATGACTACCTACCAAAATGGCATGAATTATGTGAATTTGATCAGTTTCTGTTCTTGGTCCAACATTCAAGTCTTCTGTTTCCAGGTTCTCAGCAGGAAAACCAACCAAAACCTTTCACAATGATGTGAAAAAATAAATAATGAATTTTGAAATATGACTTTATCCATTTTCTTTTTCTATCTACTGTATCTTTTCCTTCTTTACTAATATTGGGAAACTATAGAAGTTAATTTTAATCCAGTGAAAATTGCATTACTGTGGACTATTTGAGGTTAGCAGCAGGACAAATTGTTTTAGAGGAAAATTCATGTACAGATCTGCACTAATGCTTAGTGCATTAATCTCACTAAGTCACCATTAGGAGGGGCAAATGCCTCCAGCTGTAGAAGGAGCCTACAGACAGTAGTTCTGAAAGATAGTGGAGCATAGTTCTCCATATTTTTTGTAGCAGATGGGAGAAATGTTCTGATCTGAAAGCAATGTTGTTGAGTTTTCCATGATGATGTGCTTAAGTTAATAACCCCTGGTAAGAAGGACTCGGTTTTATGTCAATCCAGCGCTACTTAGTTGAGAGCTGCCCCTTTTTCTGGAAAGTGTGAAGTTCAGGCAGAAAAAACAAATTACTTCCAGCAAAAGACTATGGCATAATGCCCAAAACTCATGTTCTCCCTACAGGCTGAGAAGAAAATAGGTAAACTGCATCTCACCAAACTTTAACCATCTCAGAGTTAAGCATCTATTCTGAGCAAGTCATCAAGTCTCCTTCTGCAACCAGTGAATAGTGAAGGATACTTACAGGTTATGAGTCATTCTGTTCTGGCAGAGGTGTCCAAAACAGCCAGAATGAGATGCCTCTCCCTCACTTCCTTGACTTTTAAGAAAACCTAGATGACCACTTTGGAACACAAGCATACATTTCTGGTGTTTAAAGTTACACAGGATAAATCCAGCTCTCACTTCAAAGCTTTCAATAAGTTTGTCTTTCTTTTCATCACATTGGAGAACCAATTAGGAACTTCTCCACTAAATTTGGCTTAGAAAATATATAGCTATTATTTTACTATATTTCCTGACAAGAAACAAACAACAAACAAGCAAGAAATTAAATAGAGAATCTCTGTTGCTCTGAAGATGCTTGAAAACATATAAAGCAGAAGTTTTTTACAAAGTAAAGTCACAAAGTTTTGGTTTGTTTGGTTTGGGTTTTGTTTGTTTGTTTGGGTTTTCTTTTTGTTTGTCTGTTTCCTGTGTTTTGCCTACATCATAATGTTATATATTTGTTAAATCACAGTTTAGTGCTTTGGAATATCTACCACATTGCAGACCTACCACACTGCAAGCCTATACTTGTGTTTTTTCCATTTTTTATGTCAAATAGTTTGATTATTGAGTTTTTATCACCCTTTTCCACCTGGAACTGAAAGAATCAAATGTCTAGAAGATGGTAGCAAATTTCCCTTTCAAATGATTTTGTTCATTTAACAAAAAAACCCAACCCACAACTGCTTCCCAAAAAGCAAAATATGTGAGATCTTCCTGATTTCTGAGAATAGTGCAACTATTCTGTGTTCTTTTCATTGGCATAGGAATTTTTTCCCAAATAATGGAATATTTTAATCAGTTTCCTGTATTCTGCACCCACGCTATGACAGGAGCACGTGTCTCCGCTTATTTAGCTTCAAGTATTCTGCATACTCATTGCCACCTAGTTCCTATGGGTGTTGCCATGACAAAGTTTTGCTGGTGAGGGAAAGACTCTATTCCGTATTACTCAGCTGTAACCTGAGATAGAAATAAACCTGCACTTTAAAATAACAAAGTTTGACTTGTAGGGAGAAGATTCACTTGCCTAAATGTAGGCTTTTAGTAGTATTTGACACATCCTGATATATTCTATTTGATGCTTTTAAATCTTCAAAATGTCTTGTAGAATTATAGAATTGTTTAGGTTGGAAAAGATCGTTGAGCCCAACCATAAATCCAGCAGTGCCAAGTCCATCATTAAACCATGTCCCTCAATGCCACATCTATGTGTCTTTTAAATACCACAAGGATAGTAATTCCAGCACTTTCCTAGGAAGTCTGTGCTAGTGCTTGACAACCCTTATCGTGAGGAAATTTTTCCTAATATCCAATCTAAACCTCCCCTCACTCCACTTGAGGTCATTTCCTCTTGTCCTATTACTTGTTACTTGGGAAAAGATACCAATTCCCATCTCACTACAGCCTCCTTTCAGGAAGTTGTAGAGAGCAATAAGGTCTCCCCTGAGCCTTCTTTGCTCCAGGCTGAATAGCCCTACTTCCCTCAGTCACTCCTCAGAAGACTTACGCCCTAGATTCTTCACCAGCTTCACTGCCATTCTCTGGACACATTCCAGCACCTGAATGTCTCTCTTGAAGTGAGGGGCCCAAAACTGAACACAGTATTTGAGATGTGACCACGCCAGTGCCATATGTTCATCATGGAAAGCAGCCCTCCTGCTAGTATTTGCGCTTAACCATGTAATCTGCTCTAAGAGCCCTCTGTGACACTACAGTTACATAATTAAGTTAATCAATCCTTCTTTCATGTTTGGATTCTTTCCAAGAGTGACAGCCATGGTGAATCAGAAGTGGCCCACAGATGAGGTTGTAACTTGAGGACTAAATGAAAACATTATGTTTAATGAACATGTCTTGAAGAGCGTAGATCAGACATAAAATCATGCAGCTTAAAGGATAAAAGCTTCTGTATATTACCCACAACTCACTGCAAAATAAATTTGCATAATATTCCATTTAAATGCAATTTATACTTCCACCCACTAGATGGAAGCAAACATTAATTTATACGATCGTGCCAGCTGTGTACAGTGCAAATAATGTCTGCCAATGTGTGTGGTCTTGTGGGTTTGACTTACCTTTTTAGTACTGTTTAATGAGTGAAATGCCTAACTTTGAAGAAATCAGTTCTTGGACATCATAGGAGGTATAGATTGGCTAAGGACCAAGAGATCACTTCAGTACAAAAACGGAGTCAAAACCTGCAGTATCATTTTCTATAGACTAAATCAAATGTACATGTTTGTTCATGTGGTGTTTTATTTTTAAGCCTTGACGAAGGATCTAATATATTTTGAATCTGCAGTGAAAATACTTGGAATCTGGATCTCTAGATGTTCGCTCACTAATACCACCCATTCACTTTCTGACCAGTAGGTCAAGAATCATAGAATCATAGAATAGTTAGGTTGGAAAGGACCTTAAGATCATGTAGCTCCAATCCCCCTGCTGTGGGCAAGGACATCTCACACTAAACGTGTCATGGAATGCTGCACCATCAAAGAGAAATAATTTCTAGAGTTTTATTTGGCATATACATGTCAACTTTCCAAGAACCATCCATTAAGTGAAATACATTTCCTGTTGCAGCAGGGAGAAATCTTGCTAGTCACTGTTTGCTCTAAATGATTGATAAATCAAAGTGTCAACATAGTGGCTCCTGAGTCACTATGGTTTTCAAAAAATTCAAGCAGAACTCCCTTGTGGTTCATGTGTCATGTGATAGGTAACATGGTGTTGCTTGTGTAAGGACTTCTTCATAATCCAAATGATCGATGTGGGGAGAAAACTGATGGAAAGAGGCAGCTGAAACTCTGAGATGTTTTCCTGGAATCCAGCTTCTCAGCCAACTAGCCCCATCCTTTAGTGGATGGAATCCCTAGTGAATCTTTAGCGTTTGTCTCAGTGATCAAGTTTTTTAGTTCTCCCTCCCTTCATTCTTCAAAGTACAACTCTCCTGGCCTCAGACTTTCCAGGTGCCTTATAAAGTACTGGTAAATCCCTGTGGAAGGTGTGTTGATTATAAGGTAGCCTAGGATGACAAAGTTTAGATATAGGGGATATATGTGCCACAGCTGGTCATTGTTTGATCACCATTGCGTAGGAAGCAAATTAGATTTTGCTATTTCACTTTGCTTTTAATATTTCAGTAACGAAGTAGGAGCTTCACAGGTACCTATCCATTTCAGTGATGTTCTGATGACTCACTAGTACCAAAGGAAATATTTTAACCTACATACACTGAAAATAAGAGATCCTGATTACTCCTACTTCACAAATACTCTTTGGGTTTATTGTATTTCTTGATTGGTTTGACAGAGCTGCAATTCAGTTGCCCTAAATCATCAACAAATTTGCAATTTCAGAATCAGATACAAATTCCTGTGCTGTAACAGAAAGAACATGGATGATAAAGACTGGGAAAGTGGAAAAGGAAGGACATCAGTGTTCAAGGCCAAGCTGGACATGCCTTAAGCAACCTGATCTAGTAAGAGATGTCCCTGGCCATGACAGGGAGCATGGAACTAGATGGTCTTTAAGGTCCCTTCCAACCCACACCATTCTATGATTCTATGATGGATGGATGGATGGAAGGAGGGATAGAGGTATGAATGGATGGATAGAATGAAGGAAGGGAGGAAGGGGGAAAGGGAGGAAGTAAGGGAGGAAGGGAGGAAGGAAAGAAAGATAGTCTCATGGTACTGACATATGAAAGAGCTTTATGGAAGCAAATATCATTTCATGATCCTTGTTTTACCAGTGGAAAATGAAGCACAGTGATGTACCTGCTCAGGGGGCATCTATCAGGCTAGAAGTAAAGCAGGGAATAAAACCTGAGGCTATTTGAGTCCCTTTCAAGTACTTTATAAACTAAAAAGCATAGTCTTGGTGCGTTGAATATGGACGACTTTGTCCTCTTTGCGTAGAAGGAATAAACTCATGGTTTATCCCTGATCATATTAAGTTTCATTGCAAAAGAATATGACTAAGCTAATGTCCAGCCATGTCAACATAAACCCCCCCCAAAAAAAACAACAAAAAAGAAAATACACCTCCAGCCTTCCCCCAGTTCTTTAGTGAAGATGTCCCTTACTTTAATGAGAAGAGCAATGCAAAGGGCACCTAATGTGAACCAAAGAAACAAGACCACTTCTTTTTAATTAAAACTTCACAAACCCCAGAGCAACTTTGCCCAGGGCATGTAAGTGACAGCAGAGGGTGGTCATTAGTCCTAATGAAAGAGCTACCAGGAAGCGCACAGACAGCTAAGCGAGTGAGTTTTAACTTTTCACAGTGAAGGCACATTTATTACAACTAACGAATCTTGGCCAGGGTCTGTAAAACAGTGGTAGCTGACTGAAGAAGCACCGACCGCCTTCTCCGGCAGTAACCTTGTCATGTGCACTGACAGAGGCCAGAGCAGTTCTGTGGGACTCTCAGGAGGTTACAGGGTCTCTGGGCTGCTCCTTTAATTAGCCCTCAGATAGCTCAGGAGAATTTCCTGCTGCAGTTCATGGTGGGACAGGGCAAAGGCCTCTGAAACAGCCCTGCGAAGTGGAGGTGATGTTTATGCAAAGAGCTGACCCCCACAATCACTGTGTTCACTTCAGTATGTGGGCTGGGAGTCCAAAAAGAACACAGCCCCATGCCCACGGCTATTTATAAGTGAGAGTGAGGGGTGGGAAAAGAGACAGGAAGGGATGGGGGAAACAGTGCTGTGAGTGTGGAAATGGACTGCATGCTATGAGGCTGGTAGAAAACTTTTTTCTTGGTGCTTGCACAGCAATTGCTGAACATGTCTTGCTCAGGGTGATACAGGACCCATGTTTGCCCTATCATCCCCTTCCAGCCTGCACCACCTTAGCTGCACCACAGAGCAGCTGCACCACAGAGTATCTGCACCGCAGAGTATTTGCACATCCTTCAACATTGTTGAGCTCTTGCTATTCCTGATGAAGTGGAGTAACCACTAGGTGGGTTTTGCATCCAACCAAAAGAGCTTCAAAAAGAGCTTCAAAAGAACCCCACAGCAATTTTCATTTTAAGTTGGAGGCTACAAAAACTCCAAAATGACTGAATATTCTAAGGAGAGCAAACTTAAGCTGAAAGGCTTTAGTTTGTTTCTTTTTCCACTGAAGCTATGCTCTTCTCTCACGTAGTCTTGGAGAAGTGTAGTCCTTTCATTATATTATCAGTGCTAAGGTACTGTGGTGCTCAGTTCTGCACGAAGAAATGACATGGTATCTGCCTTACTGTAGTCAGAGCTGGGGAGCTGGGAGCTGTCAGAGCAGACAGACGCAGAAAACATAGGTAGACCCTTTTCACAGCTTTTACAGATTTTAACAGATTATCAGATTTATCCAAATCATTCTTAGAGTTTCTCACAGATTTCCTGGCATGTTGGTAACTTGGCAAAGTAGAGTATTCACTGGACAATCATAAACTTTGTTAGTTCTTTATTAGCTCGGTGGATCAAGTGCTCTCCTGCCAAGTCAACAGGATTTAAAAACTAAATAGGAGAGCTGATATTTGTTTTATATACACATTTTCCAATAAGAAAGCCTTTACAGCCATTATATAAAGAATATACGCATTCCAAATGACAAAGAAAACCAATAAAGTCCCCTTTTGTGCAGAAAGATCAACAAGGTAAGATGCTACTTGTGCCCTGCTCTGAGAGGTTGCAGAGAACAGCAAGATGATTGATCAATTTGACCAGTTTGAGGGTGGGATGGAGTGGGTTGTGTTCTCTGTGGAGCCAAAAGCACTCCCTATCCTCTGGGAAGTGGTAGTTACATAGAAAGAGGATTTACATCAATTTGTTTTACACTGCATCTATACTGTTCTTGGAATTTATGCCTTGTGGCAGCCCCTCAGACTTTCCAGAGTTTTCTAACTCAATCATTTGCAATGAACTAATCACAGCCTTTGTGTCTGTTGATCTCCATCTCCATTAACCTACTGGGATCACGGGTTCTCTTTGCCCAGAAGCTGAGGAAAGGGAAAAAGATCATTGTCCTCTTGATAGAGAGGATGCTGGGCTAAAATGACCTGTCCCCTGACCCAGGACTGATGTTCCTGCAGTCATTAGCAGAACTAGGGTTTTTTAACAGCTGCTGTAGCAGCACTGATTTTAGCTCTGAATGTTTCCAAGTGCAGTTTCTGAGCTTGGGATGACAAGGTGGTTATCATCCCAGCCTGTCCTGGGATATATTTAAGCCCAAAAGTACCCTTCAGGCAGATAAATCAGTGACTTGGTGGGAATTCTTGTTCCCTCTAAAAATATAACTGAATAATCCAGGGTTTGATGAAGACTCCTGTGTGTAAACTGTGAATTGAAACTATTTGGGTGTTTTCTTTTCTGCACACGTTTATACAAGACACACTGACTCTTGGGGCAATGAGATTACATTTTATAATCTGTGGGAGAAAATTAATTTTAAAAGTTGTTCTTAATAATATTTTATAATATTTCATTCTTGGAAGTCAAGGATGAGAAAATAAAATACAGTATTTTCTGCACTTCTCATTTACTCTACGTTGCAGTGTGATGCCTCAGGCTTGTACTGATGATTTCACTTGTAGCCAGACGACGCTGGAGAAGGTGTTTACAGACTTGCTAAAATCTATTGAGGTTTGCTTGTAGTTTCCAGTGGGCTATGAACTCCCACTTCTGTTCTGGTATGTACTCTCAGTGGAGCAAATTCTGCAGCAACCACAAAGTCATTACAAATATTTCATTTACCCAGTCATTGCCAGTGTGCAGCCAGGGGTATTTGCCATGAATAGCAGCTAGCCTAATAAGCAAGGCACATATTGGGGTTTCAGGAGAGGTGTAGCCTTTTACCATCTCTGTCTCATTCTTTTTTGATAATCTTAGTTCGACTGCCTTTCTGAACCTCAATCTACCACCTCTGAAAGAGGAAGGGTGGTTATTCACCTCTTTCTGTAACACATTGTTTATGGATTGAAGTTGCTAAATACCATTAGAACTACAATAACTCCGCTTCTTTCATGGAAACATCATCTTTTGACTTAGATTATAGGTTATTGCTTGGAATTTGAATTATGAGAAGGATTTTCTCTTGGTCCTACCATTTACTCCCTAACTCTGTCTTACGCTACCTATTCATAGTGATCCTGAGGCAACTTCAAGATTTGTCCTCCTTCCATAATAAAGGCCCCATCATACCTGGACTATGCTGTCAGTGTTACCTGGTGTCCTACAAAAGCAAGCTACTCCCAGACAGGCTGTAAAGGGAGGCATTTGGATGGTGGACAGGTGGGGCATGGGACAGGCCATTCAGAAACACATTGTAGAGGCTGTTGCTTCACAGAACTTTAAACATAGCCCTTCTTGCCAGCAATTAGAATATCTCATCATCTTTTGTGGCTAGACAGTAAAGTGTTGGGCAGGAAGGGGAAAGGAAATGGAGGCTGGTGATTAGGAAAGAAATTTTGGTTTCTACCGAAACACAAACACACAACTATTATCTTAAAGAAAACTCTTATGGTGATTTTTCATGTAGTCTGAGCATTGGTGTTGCCATTGAAGAAGAGCTGGATGGGTATGGTGGACTTTCAGACATACTTCTTCACTTTTGCAAGTTTTTTTACAGTGAGAACATCTACTGGAACAACCTTCCCAGAGTCCCCAACACTGAAGGTTTTTGAGATGTGATTGAACTAGTTCCTAGATAATCTCATTTAGGCTCCCTTTCCTGTAAGAAGTTGGGCCAGATGATCTTTCAAAGTCCTTTTCAATCTGAGCTGTTCTGCGAATCTATACTTCACTGAGCATTTAGTTTAGTATTTCTAAGAATTAGCTTAGAAGTTACTTCATTAAGTATTAGCTTAGTATTTCTTAGTATTCTTAGCATTTAAGAAGCAATGTTAGACAATGAAGATAGACAAGGTTTCTTTTTCTTTCTCTCCCATCTCAATAAATTCTTAATTCTCTCCACATTCCCCTTCTTTTTTGACACCGTAGCAGGGGTCATTCTTATGATGCGCAAAATGCTGTAAAGTATGACCATTTTTTCATGGTGATGCATGCAGAAGGTGATGAAAACATTCAAGCATCAAGCAAAACAATAGTTCTGCTATAGTGGATAAACTTTTCCACTGTGAGAGTAAAGAACTGTGTATGGTATGTGTATATGTAGATGTGCAATATGGGTGTCTGCATGGGCATATGTCCTTTCTTGCTTTGTGTGTGCCTGGCCTAACTCCATTGACTTCATGCACAAAACAAAGTCTGTAGATATGGTGTCTGACGTACTCCCGACTTTCCCGAGCAAGTGCGATATGTGTGGTCCAACTGCAGCATAAAACAATATCTTGAGGGAACAGTAACAATGCTGTGGATGTCAGAATGCTGCATGGTTCTGCCTGGGGATTTCTCAGGCCACATCGCTGTGATTCAAAGGTAAGAAATCAGGGTTAATGCTTTGAGAGGACCACTGTGTTTTGGTAAAGCAAAATGTGGGCTGTGACACATAAAAACACCACTTCATTAGTGCTTTCATTTTAAAAGCTCAGATCCTATTTTCATGTCTTTGGGTTTATATCGACGTACTATTGAATTTAGAATTCCCTAGATCCATTTTAAAGGCTTGCTTTGCCTCTATAAACCCACATCTGTTTTGGCTGCAAGTTTTCTGGTCTTGGCATGGGCTTCAATTACCAACTCGCCACCTATATAGTCTGAACTCACAAAGCTTTGAGGTTGTTGCTGCTAGAGGGAGGATTTTTTTTTTTTTTGGCTGTTTGTTTTCATGGGATATCCCACCATTCTCTTAACTCTTTTTCTTTTCCTTCACCATCTCTCAAAAACCCGTAGCCCTCCCCAATGATTTGACATGCCCCTAATCCCTTTCTGGGTTGGCTGTGTTGCTGTTGCTGCGTTAACAAACCCAGAATTTGCTCTCTCAGGCCTTCCAGTTTATAGCAGCTATCATAATTTCCAACAAATTTCAAGCTCCAATAGACAGCCAAATGCTGGTTCATGTTGCCTGTAATGTATGTCAATCATAAGGGAACAAATTAATTTGCTGTGCAAATTCAGAGGGAAAGCATCAGATGAGTTAGAGGCTAACCATTCAATATTTGATATGGACAAATGACTTCCAATTGTATTGTTTTCTTTGTAACAATGACAGTGGGTGTTGCTATGAGAAAGTGAAGTTCTCCAATTTTGCAGGATGTGCTAGAACAATGAGCAAAGAGCAGTGGGGTTTCCCTAAAACCCAATAATGACTCAATGGGAGGAGGGAGAGAAACTTTATCTATTTGGCTTAGTGTGAGTGTTTGTTTGAGTGGTCTTCATCACATCTAATAATAATCATATATTTGTATAAGTGATCTTCATCACATCAAATAAATATCTCCATACTTGAAATGACCAAGAAGCAGCATGGTGAGTGTGTAAGTATTTGTCTTCTGAATTCCTCCTGCTGTCACTCCAGGAACAAAATGCCTGCTGCCAGTGCATGAGAGCATTGTTTGTATGTACAGCAACATACATTCCTGATCTGTAAAACACTCAAGTACATGGATGATTTAATAAACATGGTATAGTATCTTGATTTTTCTGAAACTGTTCGTTCTTCACATGCTAAAGTATTTCCTGTTTAATGGCCTAATGGCTGGTTATTTGGTGGAATAGGTCAGTGGTGAATTTGAAAATCTGTCATTATTTCTTAGCTCTGAACCTTATTCCCTGAAAAATTTCTCTGGGTCTCCTACATCCTGATTGTGAAATATTTAGGCAGTTAATTCCCTGGGAAATAATTGATGACTAGGTATTTATAAACTGATAAACCAGAATTTCATTTCTTTAGTGAAATATGGATTTGAGTTGGCAAAAGAATTGTGCTTGTCCTCCACCAGCTGCTCATCTACACAGCTTGCATTAGGAAGACTGGTGATTGAACACTGTTTCAAAGGCAACTTGAAATAAAACATCCTTCTTAAAGCTTTGATTCATTTGCGGATTTTGCAGCAGATCATTCTAGCAAGGATGCAAATCCAGTTTACGTGTCTAATGTCAATATTGCTATATTACTGCTGGTGTGGAGCTGATAGCGGGCGGCGTCTGCCTCCTTCAGTGAGCCCTAGAGCTTACAGAAGGTCTACCATCAGTCTGAGTCAAGGCATCTGAAGAATATGGGTACAGCTGTGGAACACAGCCTCCCTTCCAACGGCAACGGTCTCCCTTTGCAAAGGCAACTGAACATTTCTTCCATATTTGAGATCCTTTTACCCACACACTGCAGGTCATGAACTGCTTTTCCCTATCTGTGCATACATGAAGTTTAGCAAGCAGGATCCTAACCTCGACACTGTCCTTTTTAGGTATTCTAAATACCACAAAATATATAGTCCTGTTTTGGACCATGCATGTAGAAGAAAATTAAAATGTGGAAGAGAGCTCTGGTTAGAGAGGGATTTATGATAGATAGGTGGAGAAGATAGGGATCACAGCATTGAAATACAGCTTTGAGTGGGTGTAGTAAACAGTATAGGGTAAGGGGCCTGCTTCAGAAGATAGACTGGGAGGTAGAACGGGAAAGGAGGTGACAGAAGTGGGGAGATGGGATCTGGACAGACAAGCAGTGGCTCCAGCAAGAGTTAACTACCCAGCCACTCCCTGGTGCAGCATTTGGTGTCTCTCCTCTTAGCTCTCTGCCTTCCACACTTTACAAACTCCAGTCTACATCTTCATTATCGGCCTCTGGTGATGACAGTTTGCACAGCAATGTTTTCCACTGGTAGGGCTGTGTAGTTTGAGGTATATCAGTGGTGCTGCTTCCCTTCACAAGAGCTCCTATCTTCCTGCCTTTTCTCAGAAGTTCTCCATTAGGGCAAGGGCAAGGCCCAGGCAAGAAGGCTTTCAGCTTGGCTTGGAAAACAAAACACACATGCACACAACATGGAAACTAGACCCACCCATATTTATGAGTCTGTTGTTTTGTAGGTATTGCCAAAAAAATCCAAGAATATTTTGTATGCTGTAATTAGAAATGTAATCATTATAAGATAATGTGTGTGTATATGTATATTTATATATAAAACAATCCAAATCTTATCCAGAGGTTCATGTCACTTTATTAATTTTGCTTTTCTTTAAAGAAAGCTATGTTAAGAGTAAAAAGTGTGATTACTATTTCTTTTTGGAACTGGAGCGCTTGGAGAGATCCACTGCCTAGATGTTGATGGCTACAGCTCAGACCCACCTTACTTCACCTGCCAAGAGCTGACTTCAGGGCTCTGTGCTCCCCTCACTGCAGCAGCTGCTGACCTAGCTGATACCTACAGTGCGTCAATACCCCTCCTTGTTCTGCCTGAGGTGTGAGTGATGCCATGGGGCTGCAGGGGAATATACAACACAACTGTGAGCCGAAGCCTTAGCAACTGGAGTATCATTCCTAACAGATAAATATAAGCAAAATTAAGCTTTTGTGCTATTCACAGTTCCAGGATTTGGAAGCCTGAAGGCAGGAGTGATGTGTGGGTTCCTGAAGAAAAAAAAAAAAGAGTATTGTTTCCCACAGCTTTTACCCTAACAAACAGATACATCTTATGCTGGAGACATTCTGAGGGAGAAAAAAAGCCCATAACCTATTTTAGAAGTGCCCACTGACTTCCAGAAAACAGGACTAGGGAGCTAATGTGATGTCTGTTTGGCAGTTAGGGAACAGTTCTATGTATCGAAGCCCACATCTGCCAAGCTCTTTAGATATCTACTTTCTGTTATTACATTAAACATTTGCAAGGTTATGGGCTTCATGCGATTTAAAGACTTATAATAAGACGGAAATAAGCTTTTGAGAATCTGGGGGGGGAAGCAATAATTGCTGTCCTTGGTGTAGTTGTGGGTCTCCTAGATGGCTGATCATGGGTGCTCCGAGTAAGAGAAATCCCAAATATACTGCTGTCTCACCCCCCGCATTGGGCTAAGGTGTTCTTGGTAGGAGGTGCAGTGGCTATTTTATGCTACTGAGGTCTCTTCTAATTAGGATGGATTGGCTGCTTTTTTATGTGCCCTTCCATATAAGGTGAAATATTGTTGAATGATTCAAAAGGCAGAAGTCTCCACACCTTTTGAAAGGATGGGCAGGACTGATAGCAAGTGCAAATCAAGATAGGTGAAACAAAAGAGTTGGAATCATTTCTGCTGTGTATGTCAGCATGACCAGAGCAAAACCAGCTTCTAATTGGGGGTAAATCTTTACAATTCCATTACTGTAAATATGGTAGATGATCATCTGAGGAAATACCTATAGTTTAATAGAAGAGAACAGGGCATGTTTTCTGTCAATGTAACTCAGCTGCCATAAAGGTCAGCTGTCCATGTTCCCAGTTGTGGTAAATTGACGCTGTTCGTCTGGTGTTTGGAGCTGCCCAGTCACCAAGATGTTGATTTGAATCTATCATGGCTATTTTTGCATGCTTATTAACTGAGGAAAAAAGTAAAGTTTTCTATTTAGATCCTGTCATCACAAGACCCCAAAGAGATAAACCATAAGCTGTTCTCCGTCTGGCTCTAACACCATCCTTCCTTCATGGTTGTGAGGCCGCTGCCTTCTTGCCTATCTCACACAGCTGTTTCTCCTGTACCCTTGACCACTGATGCTGTCTGCTGTAGTGCATGCCCAGACATTTATTTACTCTTTGCTTCCTCTTGTGATCGCATTGGAGGCCCCTGTTCCCCTGCTCACTCCCACCACAACCCCCTGTGAAGGCAAACTATCTGCTGCATATGTTGACAGACTAGCCTTCATGCATGGCAGGTTGAGCAGCTTTCAGCTGGAAAAACTAGTATCTCAGTGGACTGATGTTATTCATTGGCATCTTCCCTCTGTGTGGTATAAAAAACCCTGTAGCATTCAACAAATACATTAAACAGTCATTTTCATAGCCCATCCCCATTCTATTTCCATCCCCATCGTTGACCATTGCTTCAGACAGTTATTTGGTGCTGTAAGCCCTTAGGCAAAAGTGTTGAATGCTTTCAGGGTTCACTATTACAAATACTTGGAGCTCTAGAGAGCCAAGGTCTGCTAGCTAGATTTATGAGGTAAAGACAAGAAAATGTTTCAGTAAAAATGGCAGATTGACTATGTCTTCACTCTTAGCTGAAATGTAAGCTTCTGAGTGGCTTTAAGCACACCAAGCCTCTTGACCTGTGCACTGGCTGTCAGCCCAGATATATCCTGGGCTCAGATGCTGCATCTACAACATATAAGACTGCTTGTACAGCACTCCCAAAGGCCTTCTTTAGGTCACATTTCTTGATCTACCATACATGCTAACACCTTCAGGGCCCTTCAAGAGCTCTAAAAATCACCAATGCTGCTGTGTTAGACTGTTTTTGTATATGTACAGAAAACAGACCTCAGGAGTGCCATCACATATAATCTGGAGGAGAGTCAACCCCGAGAGACTGTCCAGTCAGTGTCCTGAATCTGCCAACACAAATATCCTCCTAAACCCTCCCTGAGGTGTCCATCAGAATAGGGGCTGAACCTGAACCTTTGTGTCTTTGTATGAAGCACTGGGTGGGACACATCACCCATAGAAGATGAAATTGATCAAGAAAATGTTCTGCACATTCACATAGTTACAAAGCTTCTGGCATTCCTAATTCTAAGGAAAGGTTTCTGAGAAGATGACCAGGCTCCTTAGTGAAGCATTCTGCACAGAAAATTGAGACAATGGTTATAAACTGAAACAAGGACGGTTATGGCACACTGTAATGAGGGAAAAAAACTCCAACCACAGTATAAGAATAATTAAGCACTGGAATAAGTTGCCTATAGGGGTGTTACAACACCCCTATATCTCCATCCTCAAAGATTTTGAAGACTTGAGTGGATAAAGCCCTGAACAACTGTCTCTGATTTTGGTATTGACCCTGCTCTGAGCAGCAGTTTGGACTAGACATCCCTAAGGTGGTATCCAACACAGCTGGTTCTAGTATCTGAGATAGATACTTCATCAGTCAAGATGTACCCAATGGTGCCTAACACAGCAGCTACATTTTAGCCTAAATCCCAGCAGACTAAAGAGGGCAGACGTCATTTTCGTGCACATACTCCCCTGCTAGAAGCTTCCATTTAGATCTGTGACTTTGTAGCTAAATTCCCCCCTTTTCTTCTAATTATCTTGCTTTGTGACATTGCTCCGGAGGCTGTAGTTCAGCCTCAGTATACTGAATTTGATGAGCAGTTTTACTTGCAATGCATATATATTTAGGCTCAAGGCTCTGCTTTCAATACCAATAGAAGTATCTTTCCTAGTCTCATACTGAACCCACTGAGCTTTTTTAAACTCTCCAATCCAAATGAATATAAATGGAGACAATCATGTGTGGAATTGGAACCAAGGAGAATGAAGGTTAAATGCTCATTATGACTCTATAGTATATACAATTGCAAAAATATGCTCAATTAGATATGCTAGTTTACACGGACATTTATTTGAGATCTATACAGAGAGACCAAGAAAAGCAGGGTAAGTATGAGCATTAATTTACGAGAACTGACTGAAGTATCTATTTCCTTATCCCATTTTATAGAAAATCTTAATAAACTGCAAACGGATTGAGGAGATATATGATGGATGACTGTTAGCTAGTTAGATTAAGTACAGAATTTTATAATTACAGCTTTTGGGTTTTGGGGGTTTTTTGGGGGGATTTGTGTTGTTTTTTGGTTTTGGTGGAGTTTTTTTTGTTATTGTTGCTTTGCTTTGTTTTGTTTTGTTTATCTGTATGAAACTTTCAGTGAGTGGTAGACACTAAACAACAATTAAACACAATTTTCAATTGGATAAGATTGGCCACAGCTGGGAAATGCTTTTCCTAACTTAATTTAGGTAACCTGTTACTTTGGGCACATTGTTATTATCTCTGGAGTAAGACTTCAGTGCACTAAAGTTTCACAAGAAAATGTTAGCAAGAAAATGGTGTAGTCATCCTTTATTTCAGATATACCTGATGTGGGAAGTACCATTACTAGGTACAGCCAAGGTAACTTCACATGAAGCAAGTTAGGGCAGTTCAAGGAGGTCTGTCTAGTCTCTGATCTGTGGATATTTCTAGTACAGTCTCAGTTGTATGTATTTTATCAGTCCCAGCTCTTGTGCTGTAAATAGAGTCCTTAAGTAAGGACTTGGGTGATTTTGGGAAGTAACAGCTAGAACTCAATCTTAAGTCAAAAACATTGCAGAATTGCAAAATGGTTTGCAGTGTATTCTCAGTGTTCCCAAATGATAGCCCAACTTCTGCCATCATCTATGATTAGCTAAGGTCAGAGCTTTCTAGGAGGATCAACAAAGTCAGAAACTATAACAGATTTACTTCAGTCTGAACTGCAGGCATTTGAGCAGGATCCAATAATCACAGGCAGGGATTCTCTGGTCTAAGTTACGCCAGCAGCTGGGTGTGTGACCACAGTTGCCCCTTCCAATACTAGTAAAATAAACAAAAACTAATGATAATATTTGAGGAAGTCTTAACAAAAGGAAGTTGAGTCAAATGATTTTTTTTTTTCCTTGCCTTTGGTTTGGTTTTTGGTTTTCTTTGGTTTTCTTTTTTTAAATATAATTCATTTTCCTTAACCCCAAATTGGCAATGAGAGAGCGACAGCCGAGGTATGCACATTATATTCAGTGCAAACAACAGTTAGCAAAGGCACTAATCAACTCTGGAGAGAAAGCCAACGACTTCAGAAGGCTTCTTCAGACAGCCACCTTCTGCAAATGAAGGGGGCTGCTCAGTTTCTCATTCAGTCAATTGCAGCTTTGACACTTCAATGGATTTATGCTTGAGGTTCTTCCAAAAGCTTTTATAGCCTCTTTAGTCTGCTACTATAACTTTCTTAAGGAAGTGAATGCAGGGAGATTAATAGATTTAGTTTTCAGTGTCCCAGTTTTGCCCTCACTGAAATCAGTAACACAAATCCCCAGCAATTTAAACAAATCATGGGTAGAACTTGAGCCTTTCTGAAGAATTGAGGCTCAATACTTTTCAGCAAGTAATCTAAAATGACAAGATGCTAACACAGAGCAACCTTTTTGAAAGACAGTAATTTACAAAGCTAAACACAAACAGTACTGCCGCTTGAGCTTATGCTTTTAAAGCAGAATATATAGCTCAACTGCTTGATATGTCAGCACATAGACGTGTAATGCATTCATATTATGTACGAAAAGAGTTCAATGGTAATAGCACCAAAGGCTGAGCCTCATGTTCTTAAACCGAGTGCAAAAGTTAATGGAAGTGGAACAATTTTTCTTGATAATTTGAGTGTCACTAACCTGGTTATTATTAAACTAAAAAGCCAGTTGTTCAAGTCAGGGTCATTAGTACTGGAAATGAAAGCGTGAAATTCAGAGGTCAGAAACCTCACTAGACAGAACACTGACAGCAAAAATATGCAGAAAGATTTGATATGACCAGTTGCTAGTGAAGTTTTTTTGAGAAATGGGGACCTGATCCAAAAGCATTCCCTCAGCTGAACTTGAGAAGATGGTGTGATTGGTGCAGGGTCTGGGCACAACATTGACCTTGCTTTGCAGTCCCTTGCTTTCAGAAATTAGTTAGATACTTGAAAAACTAAAGCTTTTAGGAAATCACATTTTTAAGTGTTTCTGTACTCCTGCAAGGAAGACATACAATGCTCAAATAGATAAAACAAACCAACAAAACAGTCTGTGAGTCTCACACAATCACAAGACTCCTGCACCTGGGAGTTCAGGAAACAAAACACTAAATATGGGACCCTGTACCAAGAAATCCCCAAGAGTTACCACAGGCACTGGACTCACACTGGCATGAATGTTGTGACAGCAGAGTATTTTACAACTCCTAACCAGAGGAAATGTCAAGACAAAATAATCAGAAAAGCTTTGTTCTCGTGAGCAGTTCTGGTTCACCAGAAGGCAGCACTTAAGTTAAACTCTTTTATTTAAAAAGCATAGTTATTTCCCTTTTATGCCTATGAAAACTCCTTTTGCTTGTAACCTGAGAAGTAAGATATCATTTGTACATAACCTTTGCATTGTAATTTACAGCAAAGACTTTGGTTGGCTGCCAGTCTAATAATTCCAAACCCTGCAGAATGAAATGAAGACATTAATATTATTTTTATTAAGCTGATAATAAGACAGAATGAAGCAGAGTTTAAAGCATATGCAGGTGGAGGACATTTTATGCCAAAGCATTAAACACACTGCTCAAGCATAGCCAATCCCAGCTCCAGGCAAGACACTTGGGAAGTGCAAGCAAATCCCTTCCTTTTAGGTGTTAGTCTTGAGATATACACAGGCCTTCCTTTTTCACTGTAGTCAATGGGAGTTAGGTCCAGCTGCACTTTGAAAAGATCAATTTTCATTAATCTTTTTTACCTATAAGTTCACTCCATGCTCTGTGCTGTTCCTGAGAAAACTCCCTGAATTTTAATGCCTTCGACTTCACAATGCTCATCAGAAAAAAAGCCAACACAGACCAGATTTAACAAATTTATACGTGTGTGTGCGGTGACTGTTGCAGTCAGCCATTAGCTTTTGATTCAGCCTAGTATCTCACCTATGTTTCACCTGTCCTTCCAAATCTGCACTGCTTTCTTGGTCATGTGTTATATCTGTCATTTTCCTTCAGATGTCTTCAATGCACTAGGACAACTCAAATGTTACTAGATTATTTTTCTGGGCACCAAAATCCCACTTTGTTTGCTGTTTGCTTATGAATTGTCATGCAACTCTTCTTGCCTAATGCTGTCCAGATTCAGACTGCAGATGAAGGCAGCTTAATTTAAATGTCTAGGTGTAGGAGGTTTCTACTTATGCATTGGATGTCTGTACTTAGATCAGCAGTCCAAGCCATGAACACAGCTACTGCTGTTTGAGATAACAAAATACAAATTTCCCCCAGACCCCATATCAAGTGTGTTAGATTTGTGTGATGTCTGGGACATCCCTACAGTACCTCCAATCACACCTGGTACACCTTCAAATCCTGAAGAACCATCAACTTCTCAGCATGTGGGTTAAACTGAAGCAGTTTTCAACCTGTCTACAGAGCAAATCCCCAGCTGACATCTCTCAAGCAATAATAGCAAAGTTTAAACTGCTCATCTGGGAAAGCTTAAAAGCTTTTTGATCTCTTACATGACAAGTGTAATAATAAGCAATACACTTCCCTCTTGTGTCATGAGTAATTATTTCTCATGCTATTCATATAATCCTGTTCTGTCGCCAAGAAGAAACTAAGGCTTAATTCGCTTTTTGGTGCCCTTCCCCTGTTTTAGGAAGAACAAGGAGTTAGGATGACCAAGTGGTTCCCTGAACTACCTCACAGAGCTATTTGGTGTACTTGCTTAGAAATCAAATGCTCCCCTATCTGTGCATGCCCTGACATGCTGACACCTCTTTTTGGGTTATCTGCAGGTCATGGGAACTCTAACATATTTAAAACCCAGAAGGACTGCTGAAAAGCTGAGGGTAAAGAGTTAGCCAAGGGAAATTGTCACAGTCCCCTAATCTCCACTTACAATGTTGATTTGAGCTACTATTTCCACTGCTCCAGAAGTGCAATTGTCAGTGTGGTACCAGGTCATGGTATTTATAACACATGCCACACACTTCATGTGTCTTGGAAACAGGCTACAACATCTACTCCCCAGCCCTCCTTCCTTTTTTTTTTTTACTTCTCCCCCTCCTTCTTCTCCTTCTGATTTCTCTTTACTCCTTTTAGCTCAGAACATTTTTAAACAGAGACACCCTCAACACAGCACATTGCCCGGCCATGTAAAACTGTTTCAGAAGCTGGAGAAGGAGCTTGCTAAATCAGTGGCCATTTTTTTGCAGAGAATGCTTCAGACAAAAGAAGGACACCTATATCTGGGAGCATACTGACCATGCTTAATTTGGAAAGGCCTTTCTAGGAAGGGTATAAGACAGCACGGCTGGGCAGGCACTAGTTGCAAGCCACAAGAGAAGGCTGTAGACTTTCAGGTGGAGGGATTACATGTCCCTGGCTACTTCTGTTAACCGAGTACAACCAAAGACCTACTGCACTTGGTGAACAAGAGAAGCTATGCCCTGAGCTACAAAGCCAGAAATGAAGAACCAAGAGATTTACCCAGACTGGCAATATGATTTTCTTTAAAACTAACTTCAGTTAGGTTTATTTTATTTATTCAAAACCTAACATTATAACCATTTTACCACATGCTTGGTTCAATTAAGAATTGAATGCAACAAAAATAACAGAGGGAGTTGAAAAGTGGTTGTAAAGTCAGCATCTCCAAGACAGCTTAGGATAAAGCACAGAGGGAGTGTTCTTTTGTAACCTCCTCCCCACCATTTGTAGTGAACCTATATGAATCAAAATAGAACTTAAACGTAGTAATAATAAAAAAGCAAACCAAGAGAGTTTCAAAAATTTTAAATATTTCAAAAAGTGCAGCAGAAAATTTTGAAACCTAAATGGGCAAGCAGTGACAGTAACTAATAGTACTGAAGTACGGAACTGCAAGCTCTATATAGGTACATTGCAAATAAAAGACAGACTAGGGACAACGTGGGCCCTCTGCAGAAGCTATCAGGAGAACTGGTTACCCTGGATTTGGAGAACACTGAGGTTTTTAATGACTTCTTTGCCTCAGCCTTCACTGACAAATGCTCTGACCACACCACCCAAGTGTTGGAAGGCAGACGCAGGAACTGTGAGAATGAAGACATTAGGCCCACTGTAGGAGAGGATCAGCTTCGAGACTATCTAAAGAACCTGAACATGCACAAGTCCATGGGACCTGATGAAATCCATCCGCGGGTCCTGAAGGAGCTGGCAAATGAAGTGGCTAAGCCACATATGTGAAAAATCATGGCAGTCAGGTGAAGTTCCCGATGACTGGAAAAAGGGAAATATAACCCCCATTTTCAAGAAGGGGA
>WYDI02048020.1:0-30802 GCA_009867235.2 Psittacus erithacus
AAGTCAAAAACACAGCACTGCACCAGCTACTAAGAAGGAGAAAAATGACTGCTACTGCTGAACCCAGGACAGTCTGCCCCCTACTTATTTTAGATTCGAACTCTGCTACCAGTTTAGTATGCAATGCATTCACTAACATCTTTGTTTTTTGATTCAGGTTATCCCAGGTCTGGTGACAGGCATAAGTTTTGGCTTCCCTTTTTTCTCCGTCAAGGTCAGACTTCGTGAGCGTGGCTGGCAGAGCTGAGCACCTGCATGCTATTTCCCCAGGTCTCTACAGGTTGCAGGCTGTGCAAGAAGAAAAAAAGAAATGTCAGAGCTGTCTAAGAGTGACAGGCCTAGATCTGAGGCTCTTGATGACTTTTATCTGTGCTGTTTGAACTGAATCAAATTGAGCATCAACTTTATCCACAATTAAACAAGAAGCTGAGATTAATAAGATCACAAATGGAGACCTCAGTGACAGCCTAGCATAAAAAGATGTAGAACAAGGCATCACAAATATTGACAATAGGCACAGAACTCAGAAAGTTAAATATCTTAATGGTCTATAACTTTAACTAAATAAAAACCTATTATATGCTTTGAATAAACATTTCCTCTTCAGTCTAATTTATTTCACCTTAATTAAAAAATTCATGAAAAGCGGAGCATATGCAATGGTATGATTGCTACTTCACCATTAATCAAGTAGGTGTGTTTATGCTTATTTTACGGAAGAATGGCTATAGTGGGTCAAATTATCTGCTTTCCCATAGTGGGCACAGGACAATCATACATGGTATTTTATTGATGATTCTCCCAGCCCATTAGTAGCAGCCCATTGCAGCACTTCCAGAGCTCGGAGTGTTTTCTATGAAATAATTGTAGCTGCCCTATCTCCGGCAGTGCTCAAGGCCAGGCTGGGCAGGACTTTGAGCAACCTTTAGTGGAAGGTATTGCTGCCTGTGGCAGGGGATTGGAGCAAGATGAGCTTTAAGGTCCCTTCCAACCTAAAGTATTCTATGATTCAATGATTCTATGAAATTAGCAACTCCAGGTTTATTTCTCCTCTGTGAACTTTTTCAGCCTCTCCTTGAAGCCACATAAGCTTTTACTGTTCATAACTTGTGGTGAAGAGTTCTGCCTCTCATCTGCAATACCACCTGCAAGAAAAGTCTCTCATTTGTTTTGAGCCTAATTTCTGGAAGCCTCATTCAATACACCTACTTCCATAATAAGGTGTCTTAGGGAGCTACAGTGGGAAAAACTCTGGTAATAGAATGCATTATTTTGTAGGAGGCTGCAAGTATTTTTTCAAAGTCAGGCCCCAAGTAAGAACAAGTGAGAGCTACATCCATAAAAATATCTGAAGAACATGAAGTGCAACTGTGCTAGTGGGGGGAAGGAGGTTTGTCTCTTGTGATCAGAACTGTTAAGGTTAAATAACACCTCTTCTGCTCTTTCAGCTAGGCTCAGTATGCCTCTGGTCTCATAGTTTGGGAAATCAGATACCTGCAAGGATTGTTACATTTAAATAAACATTTTAATACCTGTAATGATTCTGCAGCTATGTCATAACCAGAAAATATGAATTTTAATAATTTAACAGTAAGGTTCACAGTCTTGCTGCTGCAAGGAATATTACACATGGACTTACCTAGGGAAAGGACAGGGAAAGCGGCTATGGACAGTGGTTCTGTAGCCATCTTACTGCTGCTCCATGCTCCATTGGTAACCCCTCCCTCTCTAAGCCCCTCTGCAGCCTCTCTTCTTTGAGGGACTCAGCCAACTGTATCACCAGCCTGAAGTGCCTGGCCATAAGGTTTTGGGTCAACAGGAGATGGCAAAGTAGCATCACAGAGCACCAAGCCTGGGAGATGCAGAGGCCAATGGCTCCCCTCCTGCCCCACCAGCAAAATCTCTGAAGTGCCTCGTGGAGTGCTTAGTGTCATCCTCCTTAAATTCCAGCTATCTTTTGTGTTTATTAGCCAATAAATAATTGCTTCATACTCATAGATGTGCATACCCTTCTTGCAGAGTCTCCTAATGCAGAGCTAAAGATGTCCAATGTGACTCAGAAGGTGGGTAGTGATACCTGTTATGTGTCAGATAGATAGTTTCATCTCAAGCTTCTCTTATTTTATAAAAACTTGGAATGCTCATCATTTGGTAACTTGTAAATGTTAAAAAAACACCACTGCAGCCTTATTTAATGAATAGAGTCAGAAAGTGAGATGAAGGTGCAGGTCATACAGCTTTTCTCCTTGACCACCAAGTACCTGAATATTTAGTCTATTTGCATTCTCCTTGTCCTTATCTTTCTCACAGTGCACCTTCACAGGTAAATCTGAGCTTTCTCAGAAGTAAGGATGGATGTTGCTGTTAGATGTAAACCAGAGCAGTTTCTACAGATTTGAGCTTCTGCACTGACTTTCAAAATCCACAAGACAACCTCCAAGCCAGCTGTTTTAGCTGCAGCTCACAGAATCACCACAGTACTGACAGATAATGTATAGAATTATCCTGTATTGCACCTTTTGGTTTTAGGTTAACAATCTCAAACATTTTTTATAATGAATTCTTAACCTTATGTTCTTATATATGTACAATTCAAATTTTGAAGACCTAAAATAAGGGAAGCTTTGTCAAACTTAGAATCACAGAATCATAGAATAGTTAGGGTTGGAAAGGACCTTAAGATCCTCTAGTTCCAACCTCCGTGCCATGGGCAGGGACACCTCCCACTAAATCACGTCACTCAAGGCTCTAACCTGTCCAAACTTGTTTTTCGTTAGAACAGTGCTTTATTATAAAACTACAGATAACTACTTTTGCAAGGGAATTTAGCCCCTGGCAAGCTGGGTAGTAGAGCTCTGAGTTGTATCCCATTCTCTGCACCACAGAGCCACAATAAAGGATTTAATGCTTAAATAAAACTTTGATGGATAAAAAGAAGCATTAGGTATCAAGCTTTGATAAGATACTTGAATCAGAAAAAATGTAGCAGCAAATCTCATTTCTCCAAACACCTACTTTGAAAGAACCTGCACAACCTCTCTGGTCACTTCTTGTTTATTAATTTTACGCAATGTCTTCTGAAAAACTGTTTTTAGCAGTCATTTCAATGCACTGCAATACACAAGGCACTGATGAAAATCCCAGTAGTCATGCTTACTTGCTATGTCAGTAAGAAACTGTTTTCAGTAGAATGAGGAACATGAATGAAAACTCTTAATGATGAGCAAACAGATGTAATGAATTCAGTTTTTAATTTACTGCATCAGAGACTGAGAAGACCCCCTTTGGGGATCATTGGTAGGCAAGTCGTTAGTCTAGTCCTGCAGGCTTACATGATTTGCCATACATAATTGCAGATAACTAGATTTTCTAAAGGTTAAGAACAATACTGGTGCTTAACACATTGAAACAACTCATTCCTCATTGGCCGCTATTAAATTGCAGTGGTGTTTCACTTCCCTTATTACTGTAGTAAGTAACACATTTTCTGGAAGAGTTCTTTAAAGGTGGTGATTAAAAAGAAGGAAAGTCAAAAGTTATACTTAAAGTTTCTCTGGTAATCCAGCTTTGTTACCAGATAGTCATATTGGAGAACAAAGCACTTCCTAGTAGTGACCACTTACAAACATCATGGCATTTAAAAATATATGCTGAGAAATTCGAAGGTGACAGGATTTTGGATAGTCAGTTTTCTAAAAATTCACTGGGATTTATATGGAGGGAGATTCGAAAACCTCCACCACAGAGTTTATTGTCCAGGTGGCTCCTCAGATGGTTTGTGATCAGTAATGGAAGGAAGTTGTAAAGAGATCTGAGGAAGGCACTACTAATAATGTGGAGATGTTGGAAAACAGTAATTTAAGTTCTAGCTACTGAAAGGAGGGGTCATTTAGTGTGACAGCCTGTAGAAGAGAGACCTGCTCTGACTTTGCTGCTGTGAAGCACAGCTTCCTGAAAGCCCAGTGCTTCGGCAGTGGATATGCACCAGGAGCCTTAGGGAGCTGCCCAGGTATGCCTACCCTTCTTCTGGAAAATGGCACCTGATCTACAGCCTGAATTTATCTAATTTCACTTTCCAGTCATCAGAGCTTATGCTTCATTCATTAGATTCAAGAGCTCTTGTAACAAGCCAAGGAAAAATGGAAACAATGACCTCCTCCTTCCAAAGCTTTCTAATGCCACTCAGCGCAAGTGCCCATCCTCTGACTCTGACCCTTCTGGGATGGATCCTGCTGTCCTTCTCCCCATGCCAGGCATTTATAGTTCCTCCTGTCCATTGCTGATTTATCCCTGATGACTCAGTTACCCATGAATTTAGTGCACGTGTTTGGTTAAAACCATCCAGAACTAGGGTGGAAAAATTCCCCTGTATTTAAATTTTACGTGACTTCTCAGGGAGGACAGACAATTTAGACACATTATCTTCATGGCACTGCACTGATTTCAACACAAAACACTGACATACGACCTCCCTGTTTTGTAATAACCTAATGCTTTAATGCCTTGGGCTCCTCTTCTACTGCCACAGGGTGACAACACAACACACAGGAGGCAAATTGACTGCACCCATAGTGACCTCACCCAGCTAAAAAGGAGCAAACCAGAAGGATTTTGTTCCCAAGACTGTCACTTTCTCTTTGCTAGTAATGCACAAAAATTTCCTAGAAAATAGGATTTCAGATCTTGGACCATATTCATCTTGGGTGAGTACTTTCATTTGAAGATGACATTTGCCACTGACTGCTTTGGAGGGCTTCCTTGGCTCTGCAGCAGGAGCTGAAAGCTTTTCCCACACAATCAGTGAAGACAGGTAGATGTTTAGTTAATTGGTCTAAATTACCTTCTGAAGGCTTTCAGAGATGCCTGCAGTGATTATATGTGACATTTAGCCTTTCTCCAGGCTCTCGCATTTAGATACTGCAATTCTTAATTTTGGGCTTCTGCCTCAGTCTGGATCTGAGTCTTTCTGCAACACAACTGAAAAACTATGGTTGAATCTCCTTGGGGAAAAAACCAGAACAAAATAAAACAAACAAACCCCAAACCCACGCATACACAAACCCCCAAACAAGTTGTATTTCTTTCTTTACTGATCTAAATACCATGGCTAAACTCAGCCTAATGTGTCCTGGAGACAGGCTCCATTGTGGGGTCTCACCAGTGTGATTGTGCTGCTGTCTGATAAACTCGGCCTGTGTTTTCTTAGTTGTCCTATCCTGTCCTGAAGGACTGTATGGAAGGCCTCAGAGATGACTCAGTTCCCTTCTGCAATCAGAAGCAGAGTACTAAAGGACAAGACAATGCTTTATGAAGGTTTCATTATGAAAAATTGATATATCTTGTTCTGTTGCTATTGGCTTTACTGGCCCAGGAGGAGAATTCCTACATGCTGTACTCTTTGTCAAGGATAGTCCTAATTCAGGACAGTATCCAGTGCTGTTTGAGGACTCTACTGAAAAAGTTTGAATGCAAAAGCATGACTAAGCTGAGTCCTGTATTGGGACCAGTTTGGCATTATGATAAATTGAAAACTGCACAGTGGAACTCTAATTTTAATAAAAAATCAAAAAGTGCACTTTCGCACTTTCCATCTTTAAAGTGGTTTCAAAATATTAATTAGTTAATCCCACAGTGATTTTGGCATTCAAACCTTTCCTAAAAAAAATAAAAACTTTCTGTAAATGTTAATGTGCCACTGAACTTCGCAAATGCAGAGACTGTACTGGAAACAGGATGCATTCTGCCAAAAAAAAGCCTTTGTCTGAAACATAAAAAGTAAAAACTGAAAAATTATGCATAATAACATTGTTCAAAGATAGTTAAAGGTCAGACTTTTAAAACTTTCCCCATCTGAGGAGAAAATGTTCCCCCTATGAAACATTGTTATCAAGCTGTTTTTAGGACTTTCTATGACCCTGCCCTTCAATTTTTTCTCATTGTGTTGAATATCATCCAACTCTAAAAATGAATATTCATTATATTGACAGAGTGTAAGTAAAATTCTTCTGCAGCAAGAAAAACACAAACCCATCGTAAATAACCACTTCTTCACTTTCAGATCAAGTTTAGTGCAATTGAAATGCTAATATGCTTAGAGTGAGCTACCAGAAGTTGTCTTAATCTTTATTCTTCAGAGGAAGTAGAGTCTGGAAGAGCACTGACAGCCCAGCTGAAGAGGGTACAGGTACTCAGCAGGATGTGCTTTTGCTCTCATGAATCTGGTTTGTCTGCAACACCAGGAGCACAGTATTAATGGTCATTTGCCAGTTGCTGAGTATTTAGGGTCAGAAAGGAATTTAGCACATCCCAGGTGGTGATGAACAGATGTCAACAGCTTTTGTTTTCACCTGGAAGTATTGGTGCTGGGCAGAGCCTCACTCCCTGCCACAGATATCTTCTCCTCAGCAGATGATGCCCAGACATGATACTGAAAAAAAGTAATGATGTAACAGAAGACTTGAAATTACCAAAGCAAACAATCAAAAATATAAACAATGTCTATGTGAAACAAGGATTCTTCCATAAGCAACCCGAGTGCTCTGGCAAAGCAGGACAGGGTTCAGATGTTCATTAGGACTTTGTTTATGGAAGGCTTATGACACCCTGTATCATGGGCCTGTGTCAGTCCCTGAAAACAAAGATTTCAGAGCATTAAGTAGTATTTTAAAAACCCCACAATTAAAGACAGAGCATTACAGCAGTTACTGAGCTTTCTCTCACATCCTCTAAAGTAAATCAGGAGTAATCCCACCCAGCTCTGATTTCATGCTGTAATACTCCCAGTGGCATTATGAAATGAGTGTACTAAAAATGTGTAAAACCACAGCGAGACCCTCAATCAAACCCTATCTCTGTAGAAAGGATGCCAAGTTGACTTCTTGATCCTTGAGCTCTTCTTCCTTCTCATGCAACCAAACTGGACATAGGTAAAAAGCAGCCAAAAAACTTCTGCCAAGCACATCTGCTGAAACAGAAGCTGAACACTGAACACTCCTAATGATCCCACTCCTTCAAGGAAGGATCAAACACATGAAACCTCACAGTGTGTACTTGGGTCTCCCCTGCATCTCTGCTCAGCGCTTTCCCAGCAGAAATATCTGTCTGCATCTATTTTATTTTGCAGTGTTGTATGTGTTCTGAGGCAACATCCTTGCCCCCTGACAAGGATTAATTGGGCTTTCATCTGAATGAGACTGTGAAACCAAGGGCTTGGCCTTGGTGTAAAGCAGCTAGCATTGGTGAGCTGCAATTTTTACTCGCCATAAAACTTCTACATTAAAGACAAGAAGTCTTTAAAAAAGAGCATAGCTGGCATCACTGAGGTAATAGCTCTTCACAGAGAATTTTGTAGTGAGGACATTGTCTGAGGAATATTTCCCAGCTGCTGTCTTCTCCTCCTGGCAAGCATGGCCAGCTGGCTGCTTAAGAGGTTGCAGCTCTCTGCAGGGCTCAGTGCTGCCTGAAAGGCTTCCATTTAAATATTCACTTTTTGTTCAGCATACTTAACAATCGTTGCAATTATTTACAACTTACATACTAAATTTCCAATGACTTTGTGCTGCCTTGAGATCATTAGTTTTAATGAAAGCAGGAACAGTGACAAGGCTTAGTCAATTCTCTATTGAAGCTTTTACGTTCTGCAGAGAGATTTGAAGTCTGATTTGACCTTTCCCATATAAGAGAGGGGCATCTGTTCCAGGTTCAGGAACATTTTTGCAGTCTTCAAAGATGACTTGCTGCTTTTGGGGCTATTCAATGTTGAAAAGAAAAGGAGTGGGGGCAGCAATTGCTGAGCATTATTCTGCCCTAGTGGGCCCATGCCCCTGCAGTGGCTCAGCAGTCCGGGCACAACTGAGAGATGTTAACTCTTACAATTGACCTGAGCTGTTCCAGAGGCAAAACTTCCCCCACAGTCCCAGAAACAGGTAGGAGAGACCATTTGTCCTGACTAACACCAGTCTCAGTCCCAAACAAACTGGATCCTCAGCTGACAAGTTCACCCTATGGAAGGCTCTGGGTGTTTTTCAGTCAACTTCAGAGAAGTGAACAGATATTATACGGTCTCTATCCCTTAAGGGTGGCTACACTCCTTTCCCAAAATTAGAAACTTGGCAGACTTCAGTATTAAGGTAATGTAAGAGAAAAAATATTGCCTTCTCTGACAGAAGTTAATAAGCATATTCAGGGTACAACACAGGTACTATTACACAGGTAAGAAATAATCTCCTGCTGCTGTTAACTTACTGAGGAAAATTTTGCAGCTACCGAACAGTGGAAGATTATTTTTTGGGGATAAAAAAAAAAATCTTTTCTTAATAATCTTATTGAAATTCTGCTGTGGCAAATTCCTGGAGACAGGGGGACAAGGCAGCACAGCTCCCTCTACAAGACACACAAACACACAAGTTAGATCCAAGAACAGAGCAAATGATGCAGTGCTCTCTCTCTCTGGGCTGTATGAGTTATTTGTTGTGGTTCCTTCTGTTGAATTTAGATGTTTTTTCCTCTTTGTCAAAGGGTTCTGAGCAGATGGTGTCTTCAACAGTTTTTCACGTTTGTTTATTTCTATTTATCCAATTTATGTACTGGATTTAAGGGAGCAGTGAAGTACTGCCACAAGTCTGAAATATGTGCCATGTGATCAGTCATCCACATCATGTGGACTTGCTATTTTGTCTGAAAAAACAGTAACTCAGTCAATGAAAATTCATCTTACAGAAAAAAAACAAAACCAAACAATCAAAAAGCCAAAACAAAATAAAATAAAACAAAAAAAAAAACACAAACAAAACAAAACAAAACAAAAAAAAATCACCCCAAAACCTCTACTTAAAATTCTGTATTTTTAGTATCTTTGGGGAACTGGCAGGTAATGCCAGTACAAAAATACAAGTGCAGACTAGATTTGAGTCCTAAGAGTTAAAGGTTGTTCTACAGATTATGTGCTTTATAGTAATTTTTCTTGTGGGAAAGAAGCAAGACCACAACTATGTCAGCCAAAGGTGAGGAAAAGGGCTTAACTGAGTTGTAAAGGCCAGCAGAAGGGCTGCTGAGGTTCATGCAACCCTTGGACTATAACCCCCATTGCTCCTCCAAATGGGCACAAACAATAAGGCCAGGAAGAGCTGGAGAGTCTCTGGAGTGGCTACATGGCTCTAAGGGTGATGGTGGAGACCATGAGATCCCAGGTGATTTTTATGTTGGTCCTGCGAGGAAGGGGGAAGAACTTCAGGAAAATGTGATAGATCCTGCAGATCCACAGCCACTTCCACAGCTGGCATTGTCATAGGGATTGTTTTGTTGACAGGGCTTTTTAAAACCAAGGGACCCTCCTTGAGGATATAGGATAAGTAGGGAGAGATGGGATCCGCCTTGCCTGATGGCCTTCTTTAATAAAGTAACTAGGTTTCAGGATGAAAGAAGAGCAGTGTCTCCCTTAATACCCTTGCATCCATATGAGGACATTATGGTCTGGAAGGGTGGACAAGCAGATAGGTAAAAAGCTGTTTAGACACTAGAGGCCAAGAACAAGGGGAATAATGCAGAAATCTGTTCTGGTAACTGCTCTGTTTAACATCCTTACTAACGACCTAAAGGAAGAGACAGAATGCTCCCCTCAGCAAATAATAGGTGGCGCCAAACTGGAGGTGCACCTGGGATCCAGTACCATGCTACAGGGGAGTCTCTATCTGCTCAAACTCTGCTTTTCCCTTGACCATTCTGCTGTGCTGTATGTTTGCAGCTGTGTACTTACAAATAGAGGATGTTTCTAGAAGACTTCTATTCCTTCTTTTTTTTTTTTTTAATTCTGAGGAACAAAGGGACATGAAAATGATTTAAGTTTTAAAAACTTTACTTGTCTTAGCTAACTTTCCTGCTTCTCCTCCACTTAGTAGCTATGAGTATTCCTCATGGGGAAGATAAAAATGACAACTCTTTCCACATATGGAAACTGAAGAGACAGATGATGAACTGTCATTTCTGAGAAGCTTTTGCTTTTGTTCTTGATGCCCTGAAGGAAGAGCTGCATCCTCTGGAAACCAGCAGAACTGCTTTAGCTAGAAGATTTCCCATACAGCCCTTCAGCACCCCAGGACTCACTTGGGCTTCTTTTGCCTTAAGATCTTCTTTGTTCTTTCGGGTTTCGGGGGGAGAGTTAGTTTTGTTTTATTTTTTCCTTGCTCGCTATCTCCTCTCCTTTTTTTTTTTTACTTTATTTCTTTCCTTCTCATTGTGAGTTTTGATGATTTATGCATACTGAGATGCAAGATGCTTCTGGGAATGCCTATTACTATTCAGATGCCTGGAGGAAAACCTTTTGTAGGGAGTTCCTGAAGTTACTACTAAAATCTTTTTAATATTATGTTCTTCTTCTTTCCAACTTTAATCATCTCTGATCCTCTTGGAGGCATTGTCCTGATCAAGAAGGCTTCTCTATTGCTTGGGCCACATTTCAGTTGAATATACACTCTATTTTTTTATCTTTTTGAAGATTCAGGGACTTGAGAAAGGTAGGAAGACCAGTTGCCAGTGAAAACTGAGGCAAAAAATTGTTGAGATCCTTGGCATCCTCCATGTCAGTTCTTACCGGATCCCCTGTCTTATTTATCAGGAGGGGTTACAATTTCTTTTGTCCTCCTTTTCTGGCTAATGTATTTTAAGAAGCCCTTATTATTCTTCACTTCCCTTGCCAAATTTAGCTCTAGTTGTGCCTTTGATGTCATGATAATTCCTCTTTCTTTTTTACAGCTTTTGCAAAGAAAGCCACCATGACAGCCCTTGCACACTTCTCAAAGCAAGGACAATTGCCTGCCTGTTTGCACAAGGATTCCAGGTAGGTCTAGAGAGATAGGGAGGAGGAAGCTCCTCTGTGAAATCAACTGTAAATCAACTCTAAATCAGCTACTTCAGGAGGGAGCTTGCAGCAACCACACAGCCTGCTGTACCCATCAGGGGCTCCCTTAACCATGGTCTTAGATCTTTGTGTGGCTCAAAGTCAGCAGAGCCATGCAAAAGTCTTTGGAGGTCTGCCACATGATGCTACCAGAAGATACAGCACAGAGCACTCTCGTTTTCTGCCACTTATATATGTCTTCATGCAGAGAGGAATATGGTGCAGAACTGGAGGTAGTGCCATCTCTGCTTTAGAAATAAGGATCTATAGGAGGTTATTCTCAAATTTCCCTCAGTCATGGCCAAAACACAGTGTTCAATGCATGGAGGAAAGAGACTTCTTTATGTTGTTACTTGGGAAGATAACCTTAAATGTCATTATACTCAGCCTCTGTAACATAGAATACCTAATTACCGTATGACTTCTAGAGATGATGCTCCTGGGAAAATGACAAACATCAAATTAGAAGTCCAAACAGAAACAACTGTGGACAATATGGTCAGATCCTTTCAAGCCAGCCCTTCACAACCTTGCAGGGACCTGCAAGCCTCTGCAACAAGGTTCTAAGCAGTACATTTGACAGTGTGCAGTTGACAGAGTAGCTTGCACCACGCCACTATTTGATCTCAGGGAAAAACCAAGGACACTATTTAAGTAAAACACAGTGACCCTCCCATAGCCATGTTGGTCAAGTGTATGCACTGCAGCTGATTGTGGCAGGTCATAGCAGCCCCTGAAACTGTGCCAGGGGGTTAGACCAGACACCATCCATATTTACTCCAGGAGACCACATTTACAACACAGCACTCTGTGCTGAGCTCTTTGCTAACAGGGAATTTGGCTTTGATGACTTGGATTTAGCTACTTGTTAAATCTGCATTTTTAGCATTCTGACTTCCAAAAGAAGTTATTTGGGGCTGTGGTTTATTATGTTCTTCTGTATTAATCTTGCAATGTTTGATGTTTTTAAGATTACATGGATGTGGGACCATGATTATCCACTGTGCCTTTGGTTTGATCTGTAACCATTCTTAGGCGGCTACAAATGCCAAGGGTTCCTTTGCTGCTTGTTAACAAGGGACTGTGCGCTGTGCTTCAGCCCCTTATCATCTGGCTTGGATCAGGGCAAATCAGGCACCTTTGATGTCTTCTCTGATTGTGTCAGCTGTCTTTGTTAGGGTCACCAGAAAGGGGGGAAGTATTCATTCCTATGCAATAAAAGGCAGTGCACTTGAACAGGCTCAGGAGGAGGAAATCAGGCACAAATAGAATCGTAGAAGAGTTAGGGATGGAAAGGACCTTAAGAGCATCTAGTTCCAGCCCCCCTGCTATGGGCCGGGACACCTCCCGCTAAACCATGTACTAATTCATTAAATTATTAAGCCGACCTTCTGAAACTACCCAGAGACTGACCTGATAGTGTCAAATTTTCTACCCCATCACGTGATTTCTGTGAGCATGGATTACCTTTTAGAGATGCTCAGTGGCATGAAAAGGTAACAGTCCCAGCCATGAGACCTGGCATTCTGTGACATGCTGCTATTAAGCTACTGCAGGAGTGAGAAGTGATTTTTTAATATAAAGGTTGCTTCTTGGCACTACAAGCCTTCACAGGCTGTACCCGAAGCCTGATTTGTAAGCAATGATCTTTTATGTGTAAGAAAAATTCTTACAGCCTAGAGGGTGTTTTGTTCTCTGGAAGGAAACATACTGACTTCCTGCAAAATTTAGTCATGGCAGTTCTGATCCTGAGTTTATTCTAAATAAGCCCATTCAAATTTAAGTCTAAGAGCTGAAAATCAACAGTAGTTAAAACAGCAATGTCTATACCAAAGCAATACATGTTTTAATAATAAACAAGCTCAAATGGTTGAATTAAGCAGCTGTATCTATCTAATCCTCTTTGATCTTCAAATTGGTTCTCTTGCTGCTTTTCTAGTACAGTAAACAAATACATTAGTGGACTCTTTAATCTGGCAGTTAAAAGCATAACAATGTAAGACGGTTTGAAGTTGAAGTAAATCAAACTGGTACACAGTGAATATTTTTAATAGTGAATGCTGTACTTTTTATCAATTATCACTCATAAACTATATAAAATTATTAAATTATATAGAGAAAATGATTCAATTTCATTTTTAAAACATAAAATAGTGGCCAACCTTTCCTGTCAAGAATAGATCACATGGCTTAAAAATGTTTTAAATGGATTAAATCAGTGGCCACAGTCGAGGAGAGGAGGAGAGGAGAGGTGAGGCAAGGCAAAGAGAGGAGAGGAGAGGAGAGGCGAGGAGAGGCAAGGAGAGGAGAGAGGATTTCAGTTAGAAGGAGCCCACAACGGTCATCTGGTCTAACTGCATGACCAGTTTGAGGCTGACCAAAAAGCATGTTGTTAAGGGCATTGTCCAAATGCCTCAAACACTGACAGGCATGGGGCATTGACTGCCTCTCTAGGAAGACTGTTTCAGTGTTTGACCACTCCCTCAGTAAAGAAATGCTTCCAAATGTCCAGTCTGAACCTCCCCTGGTGCACCTTTGCACCATTCCCACCTGTCCTGTCACTGGATACTAGCAAGAAATGGTCAGCACCTCCCTCTCCACTTCCTCTCCTCAGGAAGCTGTTAGGAGAACAATGGCTTCACCCCTCAGCCTCCCCTTCTCCAAACTACACATCACAAAGTCAACACAAAAATATTCAGATGTTGGGAGTTTGGAGCTTTTTCAGCTTCTGTAATGACTAGAAGTGTTTGCCAACAAGGAGTCCTTACAGGTGGACATACAGTTAAGTCCCGACCACATTAGGATCTATCCTAGGCAGGAGACATATTAGTAGCCCATGGGTGATGGTCACACATGTAATGATGGATGCAGAATTGCCCACTGTTGTGGCTTCTACAGAAGTTTGGCAAGAATGAACAGTTACAGGTAAAGAATTGCAAAATTCTGTCTTCTAGGCAGCCCAGCCATTCAGCAAACAGATTCCCCTTGTCAAATCCATCCGCAGCTCGCTGTGTGCTTATTCATGCTGAGGAACTGCCATCACTCCTAACAGTAGTCTGCCTTCTTTCTTCTTTATTCACAGCTTTTCATCCATTCTGCTAGACACTGTGGCCACACCTGTGAGGACTGGTTGCAAGCTGAGTGCAGACTGGCCAGTTTATTACCTGTTCAGCTGGCTCTGCTGAAGGGTCTTCATTTTGGATTGTAGGACTGCTGAATCTTTTGTTCCAGATGAGGAACATATTTCTCACCAACCTGACTCCAGGCTATCTGTGCTCAGACTTACACCAGAGGGATTATTTCAGACTGTGAAACTACAAGCATATTGGAAACATTTGCATGCAATGGCAGATGAACAAGAGCCTGGATCTTCCCTAATAGTTAATGAGTTTCATCCTAGTGATGAATACATATGCTTAACACCAGCAACCGTTAAGAGAAATATTTTCATGTGGTAAACAGAGTGAAACATAACCACACTCTAATCAGCTCTCTGTGACAAATGACACGAGATGAGCAGAGCTCTGCAGCTGAGTTGCAGATTGGGGAAGTATGCGAGCATGTGCAATCCAGGCTGAGCCAGCTAGTCAATACAAAAGTGTACTGCAAGCTTCAATTTTGTCATGTGTGCCTAAAGCATATATTTGATCTAGCTTCACACCAAAGAAGACTGGATGCAGCTCACGCTTTGAAATGTTATTTAAATGTTTGCACTGACTGCAAGTAGGAAGTCATTTTGTTGGACTCATTAGAAGATACCATTTTATGCAGTGTTCAACCATCGTTGTCACGTCAGAATTCAAACTAGACCATGCTGACAGACTGAGGCATCTGTTGTCTTTATTGGTGATCTTCTACGAGCAAAAAGGCAGTGGCTAATCAAAGTGTAGGAGGTTAACGTGAATGGCAGCACAGAGTGCGCTACGATGCTGTTGACTTACCAGCTCTTTACAGGTATTTGTTGTGTATTGCCAAAATAGCTTGTTAGGAATAGGCAGCTCTGCAGCACTGTTTTTTGTAGAGTTCTGGACACTTTAACCAAAACCCTAGTGAAACAAATCAGATCTGTGGATGATGCAAAGTTGAGATGTGTACCCTTTGCTAAACAGTACAATTTGTACATCAATAGAATTTGTTTATAATTGTTATTTCTTCACTGAAGCTTAGCTGGACAAGTTATCCTATTTTTCTTCATCTCTGTCTTATCTGCTGGAGAATTACTTGCTTTTATAGAATATTCTGATATTCAAAGCCTAACAATAGAGGGGATATCAGAAAATAGTTTGATTCATTGCATATGCTTGATAGCATAGTGAGCACAGATTGGGAAGAATCTTTGGAAGATTCTAGGTCTCTGAAAGTTCTCAGTTGCCATTAATCCAAGTCTGCAACTGCGTTATCCAAAGGTGAGCAGTGTCAAGAGCACTGACTGAGGCTCTGCAACTCTGCACTCTGTCTGTGTTCAAAGCTTGCCCTGATGCAATGCGACTGTATAAGTACCCTTGGATCACATTTGCAGGAGAGCTGTAGAATTCTGAGGCCTTGCCTCTTCAGCTGGGATCTGTATTAATGAACTCACTCCTTGTCTAAGGTTTGTGACAGGGATGCCTGTACCCAGTGTTGTACCACACTTCCCATCACAGCTTGATGACTTGACTTCCTAGTTTGGTCCTTCCTTGTCACTGCAGACTTGTCCGGCAATCACAGGGCTGTGGCTGACACTGGCTAAGGACATGGGACCTACTGCGCTCTTCTTATTTGGGTACCATGGGATACTGCACCTTGTCAGTCAGGTAACTGCCCTGCCACCCTGGCTGTGACCTTCAGCTCCTCATCTTCCATACAGCAGCCCACTTCTGCTGCTCTCTGACAAGCAGACGGTCCAAATAATTTCAAAGTCTGCAGAGGATTTTTGATTTCAAGTACACAGAGCATTCAGAAATTACAATTTCTACTGTCCTTGCATTTTCTGCTCTAAAATTGAAAAATAAGCATTACTGAGCATGGCGCATGTAGTATATTTGACTTCTAAAATTGTTCTGCAGTTTGATGCAAAGATTTGCATTGAATCCATTTTTACCTGAATTGGGCCTAATAGGGAGACACACATTTTCCTCATGACTCTCTTATATACCAAAACCACTAAAGTTTGAAGTCAATACTGCATTATTGTCATGGTAATATGACTAGCAGCTTGTTTCCTAGCTTTTTCACCTCTTGGCTGCACATGAAGTCCTTTTTAAGCTAACATGTCTTTGCGGGAATTTAGGCTTGTTATTCTGGGACCTGACAATTGAAGATATACCCAAATCATATTGTCCAAAGTTTTCCTGGCACACAAATGACATCATGACACCCAAGGCTTCTAGCGTGTGGAGTGTGTTCCCCAGCAAAATGGCAATTCTGAGCAGTTTTGACAAACAGGAATGAAGCATTGAAATCCAGCTGTTGAAGAGCACAATTCATCATCAGGAGGTCAAACTTATTTAGCATTTTCAAAACTTACTGTTTGCAGCGTTAGACATTTCCAGAGTTTATTGTGGTACAATTCTAAACTGGAGCTGGTGTAAATGTCTCCTGTTGTGGTTTAAGCCCAGCTGGTAACTCAGAACCACACAGCCACTCGCTCACTCCCTGTACACTGTGGATGTTTTTAATCCACATTTGGGAAGTCTTGAGTTGAGCAGGTTAATGGATTTCTTGACTTTAAAATTATAAACAAGACCAATCTTCTGTAATTGCTACTTTTGCATACATGCAGTAAAGGGTAACTCTAATGCAAACATCAGTTACTTTTTTCTTTTTTTTTGGATCAAAGGCAGGAAAGAGCTATTTCCCCAAATGTGTTATTTTTGAGTAATATGATCTCAGAAGTACAGTTTAAATATTTAATGAGTAAAAATAAATAATAAACATCTATGTCAAACAGTGTGTCTTCATTTAAAGGTCTGAAAGACAAGTAAACTGCTAGAGCAAACAGAATGCACTTTGCTTTTCCAAGCCAACAGCAAAATGAAATTCGAAAAAATAAATACTGCATTTGACTGACAGAATGTGATAAACAACAAGGTCACCTAAACTGCTTGCAGCATATAGGCATGCCTATTACAGGCTCACAAGGATCACAGCAAAGCCCAACACTATTGAATATTTTTTATCCATTATCTCAAAGTATATAGTAAATATCTACTGGAGACAAAATGCAGATGACAAATGGTGAAGCTTGACGTGGGCAATGAAAACATACAGAGTAACAAAAAGATGAGGTATGAACAATAGTGGTGATTATAAAAGCACCTGGGAAGGTGGTAGCTTTCCCGTCATTTGATAGCCTCGGCTGAAGATTTTATTTATCTTCAAATGAAGATTTGATGTCTTTTGGGGAAATATGCTATAGCCAAACAAGTCATGCTTTACTCAAATATAAGTTAGCTTGCTCAGGATGAAGGTAAATGGATAAAATTAAAGGAAGCACCCTGAGATTTATATAAATTGAATTTCCTTTAATATTATTGAAAACTGTCAGAATGATTTGAAAACTCTGGATTTAAAGCAGTAGTCATGCTTCCTTTTTCTTTTTTTTTTTTTTTTTTCTGATACAAATAGCTTAAAACATCAAAGCTGGCACCCTCTGAGAATTTCAAGCAGCATTTGTCTACTTCGACTCTTTATACATCAACAACAAAACTTAGAGAGGGGAGAAGATGGTCTTCTGAGTTTCTGAATCTGGGTGCACATAAAGGCTCCACCATGGGGGCAACCCTGACATGTGATTCATCATCTCTTATTTTTCCTCAATGTTCTTTTTTCCATGGAAAAGAAACCTTTGGGTGCTGAGCAGTGGGAGAGGCAGCGTGCTTCACAAGGCCCCAGTCAGGGCAACCAGGAGACCAGAGTGTTCTGTGCACCAAATCCTCATCAATCTAAAGTGTGCCTGTGACTGACAAAGTACCTGTTTAAAATCTTCACTGTGTACATAACTGAGTCTCATACTTACCCTTTTTCTGAGTAAAAACAACAGCTCTTCCACTGATACCTCTGTTTCCTCTGACAGCTCATCCTATCTTAAACCAGATTTTTTATTCTATTGTATTCTACAACATAGATCTGGAGAACACAGTTTACCCACCTCAAGTCTGTGTTCGAAATTGATTTGCACTTTGACACATCAAAGGACTTTCATCAATTAACTTGCAAGATCACAGTTTGAATTGTGCGAAGGATCAGCGCTGGAATGAGTGAACATTGCCTTTAGTTTTGCCCTGCACGTTACTTAAATGAAAAAATTATTTATCCTTTGACAAAAATATTTTTAAGATCTTGCTGCTGCCTCCCTTTCCTTTGAATTGGAAAGCGCAAGGCTGGAGTAGGAATGGAGCAATTTTCAAATATGTAAAATGTATTTTCCATATGATTGCAGAGCTGAAGATGACAGCATGGTTCAGATACTTGGAGAGATGGACTCTCCAATTCACATATTCTGAATTAGCCAAACCATGAATAAATTATAGTTTAAAAACTAATAATTTGCATATACTGATAATCAAAAGTGTATTAAGAAGATGTATTGTATACAATGAGATTCAGCTATTGCTGCCCAAGGGCAATTACTTCTGCTCAGTAATTCTTTCACCAGTGTCTTTCTAGTTTGGGAGCACACAAGAATTTTCCTATACTCTTGTCATGCCTTATTTCAGGTTTACTTTGATACATCAGTTTTCCTGGCTGATCTCCTTCTATACTGATCCACACTGTAAAACTCACAGTCATACACAACTACCTACTCAAAGGATTTCCATCTGAGGCAATGCTGAACCTGGTGACAGCCTCTGTGTGCCCTGGAGCAGGGCAGGGACTGAGGCACTCTAATCAGAGGAGCATTACAACTTGAACCTTATGTTTTCCAAGGATGAAAAAAAAAGCTTCAGATTGCTATTATGGATAATCTTCAGAATCCATTGACTTAATTTAAATGTTCCAAACATGCTCGTACTTGTCTATAAGATGAAAATAAGTACATTTTGCTGGGATTTTTATACAAACCCAAGAAAACCAGACACTCAAATCACATTTTAATCAGAAAATAGATGGTCATCTGTCAGACTCATTTGAAAAAGCCCTTTCTAAATATGCCTACTGGTGTTGTCATATTCAATTTTTTCCTGTACGGAAAACAGCTTGCTTGTTTCTTTATGGGAAATTACTGTACTGATGTACTCAGAGCATCACTTAATGCTGGTATAACCTAGTTAGCTGCACTGTGTTATCCACATTTCCATTTCTGCATAAATTCATTGAATGACTGGACCACTGTAACTTTAGACAACCTGCTCACTTTATATCTACTTACTGTTCTATAGAAGCTGCCTCTTTAATTTTCTATGTGTTTTTCTGGGGTTAGTAGTGTTCTGATGAATTTGCAGTTAATATTCTAAGAGTGCAGTTTGTATTAGCTGAACAGAATGGTCTTGCATTGCTCCCATGAGTAGCTGACCTTTTCAATGAAAAATATACTTCTTCATATCCAAGCACTGGGTTTTTTACCAGAGTACTCAGTGCTAACAGCACTGATGTGTGAAGGTGCTTTACTAAGAGGGTTCCTATTTCAAGTACTGGAGTGAAAACAGAAATGTTGGAATTGGGCTCTAGATTATTGCAGTGGTTCCTCCTTAAAATCAAGGGCAAATTTGTGAAAATCCCTGTTGTTTTTACATGATCATTGATTATGTTTCATATCTGATTTATTTACACATACAATTCTGAGACAACAAATTGGAAGCCAGAAAGCACTGTTAAAAACTAAAATATTTTAAAAAGTGATAAAACAAAGCATCATTGCTTAAATATTTTATTTGCAACTTTCAAAACAAAAAAGCATTTTTTCAAAGCATAACCAAAGATGAATTGTGTCAAAATTGAGTAAACATTTCAGTTTCACTGAAGTGGCACTTTCCAACAGAGAACTGTTTAACCAGAAAACCCTTGACAGCCTCTGGCCTTGAGGCAGAGCTGGAGCAACCTGCACAGCGATGCTGCCCCTGCCTGGGCAGGATATCAGGATGCTCATGCCTAGAGACATCAGGAAGGTAATCTACCTTCACTCCTCACTGCAGCATACTTTGCAGAGCTCTGCTGAGCTTAGTGTGAGCTGTGCCTTTAATGAAACACTCTCTCCCTTATTTTTGTGGTCTGCTTCTCCTAAGTTGCTGCTCCCACAGTCCCTTAACGTATAATTGTGTTCAGGGAACTGAGGCAATAAGCTCTTTCTGAGACTATTTTCCATGATAAACAAAATAACACATAAAACTGCTAATAAATCTCACCTCTCTCAGGAGGGAAAGTATTACCTCAGTATTATCCCATTTTCTGCTTATTGAAAGGGTGAGAATCTCCAGGTCAAACAAACTGAGGCTTCTCTTGAGGCAATGCTAATGCCAGACCAGCTGTGCATGCAGAGCTGCTGGCCCAAAGGTTACGCACTACAGGCTTTTTTCTATTGCTGTTTTTCCTTTCTATTTACAGTTCTCCTGCACTGCATCACCTTTATATCAGGCTTATAAAAAAGTATTTTCTCCTCTTATTACCTGAAAATTTTGAAACAGTAGCTACTGTTTGTAGGTGAAGGAGCAGGCTATATATACTTATATACGCTATACACAAAAAATGCTGGGTTAAAGGATCTTAAAAAGGCTAAAGTGCTTGAACTGACCACTCAAGAATTAGGCAGGGCAGGATTATCTATGCAGTTGTTCTTATATGAAACTGAAGTGCTGAAGTGAGTCAAGTCATTGTATCTCATGAGACTTGTAATTTATTCTCCTTTTTCTCATTTTAAACTCTGACTGACCCACATTTCTGATAACCTACTGCAGACAAGTACTCCATGCTGCAGTGCTCTTTCACCAAGAGAAGGCATGATGATACAGTGCTAAAGAAACTGGAAGAAAGGAAAAACATTACTAAGAAATCAAAACAGCATGCTTTTTATGAGGAATTTTTAAAACAAAGCTTCAGCTAAAACATGGTCTTCAAAGAAATCTGTCATTTAGGTTACTATGCAATACTCTGACAAAAGCAAATACAGGTTGGCAGTTTTGTTCCAAACCTCACATTTAATTTTTAATCTATTACATTCAAAAAGACCTGTGAATGTATTTGCATTAAGAGAGGTGTATTCAGAGGTTTTAAAGCCATCTCCCATCACAGAAAGGGACAGAATACTTAGGTTTGAGGGGACTGAGGTTTTCTTTCTCCTCCATCCTCCCTTCATGTAAGAACAGCATGAGGTCACTAAGGGCAGGGGATGAAGGTTTGTGGCTTCCTGCTGGTCCCTTAAAAGGAGGTAGCTGGAAGAGGAAGAGAAATAGAAGGCGGATTGCTCCAACCACCTCAAGATTGGCACCAGGACTCTGTTATTGAAATAAGAAAGTGCAGACCATTTGCAATGTTGTCATAGGGCTCCCTTATGCACTGGAGATGGTGAATGCCACTTCAAGGGTAGAATGAAGATAGGAATTCAAACCAAACACATTAATTTCCCCACCTGTGCTGGACAAGGACCAGAATGACTTCATCCCAGTTCAAAACAAAAATTCCAAGTTTTGGAGAAAATGTTGGCAGGAGAAGGGACTGGATGAGCATCCTGCCTTTGTGAGAGAAAATTAAAATGCTTTACATCATGGCACAGACCTGAAACACCACCATCATGTATCAGCTGTTCGAGAGGTTTTACTCCTGAGGATGATGCAAACACTTTACATATTATACTATGGAAGTGTAAATTCAAAAACCCCTCACAGGTCCAGCATCTTTCAATAAATATTCATATTTCTGCAGAGTTCAGCTCAGTTCCAATTACATTTTTTTATTCTCCCTCCATTCAAATAATGCATAACCTACTCACAGGAGCAGATAATGTTGCAGAGCATCTGTCTTGGTTTCAGCAGGGATAGAGTTAATTTTCTTCCTAGTAGTTGGTGCAGGGCTGTGTTTGGCTTCAGTCTGAGAACAATGCTGATAACACACCAATGTTTTAGCTGTTGCCCAGTAGCATTTACCTTGATCAAGGCCACTTCAGTCTCTCATGCTCTGCCAGTGAGGAGGAACATGGGAAGCTGGGAGGGAGCAGAGACAGGACACCTGACCCAAACTAGCCAAAGGGGTATTCCATACCACAGCACATTATGCCCAGTATATAAACTGGGGGGGGACTACCCACAAGGGACCAATCATTGCTTGGTGATTGGTCAGCAGCTGGTGAGCAGGTGTACTGTGCATCACTTGTCTTTTTTGGGGTTTATTCCTATTTCTTATTATTATTATTGCTGTTATGATTATATTATTATTTATTTCAATCATACTGCTCTTTTCACAACCCACAGGTTTTTATCTTTTTCCAGATTCTCTTCCCCATCCCACCAAGAGGGAAGTAACTGAGCAGCTCCGTGGTACTTTAGTTGTTGGCTGTGCTTAAACCACGACAGTATGGTTTTCATTCAGTGTCCAGTTTGCTCAGACAATTTCAGATCCAAAGTTTGAACAGCTGATTTTGTTCTAATTCTCTGAGCAAATGTTGCATACTGCAAATGTCCGCATTGTGTCAGAGGTGTTTACAGCTCTGTACATGGAGAGAACCTTCACCAACAGAGAAGTTACAACCGCTTTCAAGGATCAGAAAGGTCTATTCCCTGGTCATCTTGAAAATCCACAGCAAAATCTGCCCAAGTTCCTGTAGTCTGGAAACTGAAAACTAAACATTGTGGAAGATTTAAGGAAAATGCTAAAGTATACAGAAAACACTGGCAATAGTTCACTGTGATTTTCTAAGTTTTGAGATGTTTAAGTTCAGTTTGCTAAAGCAGATTACTTAGAATTCAGGATTTTATCCCATTTGTTGATTTTGCCAGAAAATCAGCTGTTTCTGTACTCGTATTTTGTATTGATACTTCAAGTATGTTTAATTAATGCTCACAGCGGCCTTGACAGTAAATGTAGTGTAAAATAAAACAATAGGATATAATAAAACAATAGGTTTTTAAAACCTTCAATAAAGTGACTGTTTGTCAGAAACTAATCTTCAAAAAACAGTAACTAAAAGCAAGGTGGTGGGACAGCACATCAGATATTATCCAATCAAGTGGACTGAAAACCCAGTTCTGCAGATACTGATTTCAGCACTCAAGGAGGCAATTAAATACTGTCTTTCATAAAGATGGAAGGCTGTCCATTCAGCTGGGTGATTGTCACCAGTGTGACCTTAGTGCAGGCTGGAGACATTCCAAAAAGGAGACACTCCATGCACGTGCATCTGCGCAACTGGTTTGAAAACTTTGGCCTAAAAGCTGTTGCTAGAAGGAATTGTGTATTTGTATGCAGTTCCTCGGAGGTTTAATTCTTACTTTATCCAAATATTAGTTGTGAGAGGAACCTGTAAGGGGATTTATAAGCTGCTGAACTATAGGCAATTCACAAAATACACACAATAACATACACAGATTATGGTCTGTGACTTCCCTATAGATATTTACAATTGTTCTAAGGTATTCAATTATTTTTTCAGTGCCTTCGGAGAAAAATAAGGCTTAGATTATTTCCTAATGGCAGCAGTGCCAGAAAAGATCCTTTAGGTGAATGTCTCAGACACAGTGCATTTGATAAAGGGTCATATTTTTTCAGTATCATATGGGAAAGAAACAATAAATGCTATTCTTTTGTCTAGGCTTAAATTTTGGGGGATTTGCTGCAGATGTTGCTAACCAGAAATTACATAATCTGTTGTTAAAAAGGGGAATCAAAATAAAAAGGACACAAAGGTTTTAATTTGCTGGTTTTGTTGCAAAACTCTCCCAGGTAAATAACAGTTTTATTCTCTAAGTTTTCAACAAACATTTTTTCTCGTTGCTGGATATCAAAAGGTATATTCTGAAATGACAGTCCAGCGAAAAGAAAGAGCTGAGAAACCTCACCTCCAACAACAATGGTGCATTAGCTCCATCCTGGTCATCGTCCACTTGCAGATGATGAGAGCAACAAGTGGCCTCACTATGCTGCCTATCTGGTGCCAGAAGTCAGTGGCAGCATGTGGCAGCATGTGACAACACAAGTGAAAGCAAAGCTCGTCTGAAGTGCTGAGGCTCCCTTCATGAGCCTGCTATGAAGCTCATCCCCTACACTCCCCCAGTTAGTGGAGACAAGTAGGCATGATTCTAGGATACTACTTTTAGCCAGCAATTCATCTCAGTATGTTAAACACCTTTATTCAGCTGATAAGAATCATGCCCTAGAATAGCTGATGTTCCTCCAGAGTTGGAGAAAGCTTAGTCTGTTGCAGACATCTGTACCTGCAGATATGCATTTCCTGTCACTTGTCCCTTCACTCAAGATCGCAAATCAGTTAAAAAAGGTAAAGGATGCACCCACCTTCAAAAAAGGACAAAAGGAAAACATGGGAAACCACAGGTCATTCAATCTCACATGAAAACATCCTCTCTAGGCACACTGGAGAGTGAGGCCACTTGTAGAGCATTTCTGAGCATAAGAAGCAGCTAACTGGGAACAGCTGGCACAGATTTACTGAGGATAAACTGCCTGATCAGCCTGATTGCCTCCCGTAACTAATCAGAGTTCTCAAGAGGAAAGCAATACAGAGGGGTAAAATCAAGTGCCATGACTTCAGCTTTTGACACTGGCTCTCAAAGTATTCTTGTATTTAACATGTGGCTTGGCAAAAATCAGGTGGGTAAAAGGCTGGCATGCTGGTTCAGGGGAGCACCACAGGGGGCTCTGCTGGAACCCATCTGCTTAAGGTCTTTGTCAGAGGGTGGATGTGACCATCCTTGCAGATGATGCCAAACCAGGGGGAGTCTTAGTGAAAGGGCTGCCATCCAGAGGGACTGAGTCAGGCTGGAGGAATAAGCCATGAGACTTGACAAGGAGAAATGCTGAGTCCTGCCCTTAGGAATGAAAGACCCCTGTAAAAACCCAGCCCATATTGACTACTGGGGAGATGCTCTGTGGCAAAGGCCCTGGGGGGTCGCATTGGGCAGCAAGCAGGACATGAGCCAGCAGCGAGTCCTGGCTGCAAAGCCAGCCAAGGGCAACCTGGGTTGTATGAACAGGGCACAGCTGAATATGGTACAAGAAGGGCTTTTAAAGCTTCATCATCAGTAAAAGGAAGGTGAGAGGAAATGTGGGTTACCTGCTGAGAATATGAAAAAGGTACTCAATGCCTTCACCTCGGTTTTCATTGGTACAATATGTCATCAGGAATCCCAGACCCATGAGAGCCATGGGGAAGTCTGGAACAAGGATAACTTACTCTCAGTAGAAAAGAATTCAGTTCAAACCATAGAATTTTTTAGGTTGGAAAAGACCCTTGAGATCATCAAGTCCAACAATTAATCCAGCACTGCCAAGTCCACCACTAAACCACATCCCTAAGCTCCACATCTACACGTCTTTTGAATACCTGTAGGGATGACGACTCAAGAGTTTCCCTGGGCAGCCAGTTCCAATGTTTGACAACCCTTCTTGGGAAGAAATTTTTCCTAATATCCAGTCAAAACTTCCCCTGATGCAACTTCAGGCTATTCAGGGGACATTTAAACAAACTAGATATAAACAAGTTCATGGGACTTGATGGGATGCACCCACAAGGGTTGAAGGGAGCTGGTCAGTGTCATTCAAGGCCATTCTTTATTATCTCATAGGGACTGTAGCGATCAGGAGAGGTTTCTGAGGACTGGAGGAAAGCAAATATTACTCTTACCTTCAAGAAGTGTAAGAAGGAGGACTTGGGGATCTACAAACTGGCCAACCTCACCTTAATGTCTGGGAAGGTGATGGAGCAAATCCTCCTGAAAAACACTTCTGTACCCATGAAAGACAAGATGGTGAAATGGAGTAGTAAGCATGGATTTACAAAGGGGAAATTCTGCCTGACAAACCTGATAGCCTCCTGCAACGAAAAGACAGGTGCCGTGGATGGGAGGAATGTAGCGATGTTGTTTATCTGAAATTCAGCAAGGCTTTCAACGCTGTCTCGTATAAAGCAACAGATGGAGGTACTAGATAAGTGGACTGAGGTGGGTTGTGAAAATTGGCTGACAAATCTGTCTGTGTGTGCTTAGTCAGCAGCACAAAGTCCAGCTGGAGGCCAGTCACCAGTGGTATGTCACAGGTGTCAATAGTGGGGCTGTTTGCCCCACAGTGTTTCTGTTTAATATCTTCATTAAAGATATGGACAATGGGACGCGGTACCCTTATCAAGTTCACAGATGATGCAAAATCAGGAAGAGTGGCTGATACACCAGATTGGTGTGTTGCAATTCAGAGGGACCTGGACAGGCTGGAGAAATTGGCCAACAGAAACCTCATGAAGTTCAATGAAGTGAAATGCCAAGTAGAAAACTGCATTATCTGACTTGAATTGCTTCTGGCAGGCCCTCATCCACATTTGTGGAAGGCAGATGGCAGAACAGTATAGATCCAGAACTGCTTCTGCAAGTCTTCCACTTTTCACAGACATCTGATTTATACACAAAAAAACCCCTTGTGTATCACATTCATTCATGATCAGGCAGTAATGCCTATATACTGGAATGCTTTTTCAAACTCTGACAGAAAGAGTATTTAATTTTTTATCATCCTGTAGGTGATTACCTGGTAACAAAAAAGTTATATGCCAGTATTTTCCTCAGATAAACTGAATTTGCCTGCTTAATGCCAAATACAATCTTGTTCTGTGCCTAGTTCTATAATCTTATTCTGTTCTATACAAACATAGACTCACAGAATGGTTATGGTTGCAAAGGACCTTAAGATCATCCAGTTCTAACCCCCTGCCATGGGCAGGGACACCTTCCACCAGACCAAGTTGCTCAAAGCTCTCTTTAACCTGGCCTTGAACATTGCCAGGGGTGAGGCAGCCACAGCTTCTATAGGCATCCTGCGCCAGTGCCTCACCACCCTCAGAGGGAAGAGCTTCTGCTTTATATCTGCTACTACTCAGTAGCAAATGTTACTAGGAGAAGGTCCTCTCACCAACCAAAGGATGAGCTGCTCAATACTGCAGAACAGGAGACTTGGCGCTAGGGCTGCACTGCACTTCGAGCCATCAATACACATCTTTCTTTATTTTTCCCCTTGGAAACTTCATAGTGAGGCCATACAGAAAATAAACCATCATTTCTATCCATCTGCCCTTTTCCTTTTTCTGTCTTTGGCTTGATGCTTGGACTGTTTCTGCAAAGAGGAGGGGCTTTTTCTTCTATATTTGTATGGCATTTCATCACTTGACATTAAGTATAAGCAGCATTTTCATGAAAAGTTTCAAAACCTCTGTAGCCTGGCTGCTGCACTTGGATCACTTGGTCATTTTGAGATTGTCACTGAACTCAAGCAACTGCCAGACTGCATCCTCTGGCTTGTCTTTAAGGCACCATCTCCCTGCTGACAACCATGTTTCTCCAGATGGCAAAATTCGCATCCAAGTGCACAGTTTTTCTATGTTGGGGGGTTATGTTGGATATGTCATTGCATTTCTTTTCTACATTTTTGAATTGGTACACAGAGCAAACTAGCAGCCTGCCCAAGTCCAGATCTGGCAGAAAGTGCTGCAGAATTTGCATGCTGATTAGAGAGGCACAGCCATTCATTTGCTATACTGCAAGTTGGAGAAGTTGTTCATAACTCCACAAATTCAGTTGGTTTCCATCTTATTTTCATAAGATTTCACACCTGATTTTCTTTTTTTTCCTTCCTTTATTGTAATATTTTATACTTTTTGAGTGGCCTTTTCTTCATGAGTAGAGGGAGAGCAGTTATTTCTGAGCAACATGTAAATCTCTGGATTGTCTGGATCCTTCTTTTTGGCTTCTATTGCTGGCACTCTCAGATGTTACTTAATTTTTTAGTGCTTGTTAGAAATTGTCAATAATGTTCACGAAATGGAAAATTCAGAGTGCATACAGTAACTTTGATATTTGATGGTGCAGTTTGTAGCTAACAGCTTCCAAACAACCATCAAGAAACATTTTTTTCACAAGCTCTAACTTAACAGCTCCTGTTAACCTTCACAATTTCATCTAAAAATGCTGAATTAGAGTGGTTTACTAAAAAATTCCTCCAGTGTTGTCAGAAAGAAATAATTCCCCCTTATCTACTTTGTACAATCATAGATGCTTTCTGTTCCAATAGGTTTAGCTCTATAAGGATTGAACGGTGGAAAGCAATGAGCCTCAGCCCTCTCTGTAGCTTCGGTCTGGGAAATAGAAGTAATTACATATGATGGCTTAAAAGTGAATGGAAAGCAGATAAGTAAGATTTTCATGAAACAGTATCTCCATAGCAACACTTGGTCATTGGGTTTAATAGTGACTTACAACATTTTTGGCAATTTAGACAAGCAGTTTTCCAAGGACTGTTAATAATTATTAGTCTTTCTAATCCCCTTCTCCTGGAAAGGGCAAAGACAAATTAAGTTAATGTTCTGCTTTCCTCTCATTTTTAGACAGACTTCTGAAATACTCTTAGGTTACAGGAACAATGAATTAAAACGCTACAATTCCTCTGCTCAAGATGGAACACGCCTCAGCTGCAGAGCCCTCAAACCAGCACTGCAGGATCTATTCCTGCCTCCTGCATGGTGTCTGCACTGGGGACAGAGAGCAAAATAACCCCATGCTCCCTCTGCCAGCACCAGCACTGCTGTGTTTAGCTGGCTGTAAGCTGGCATTCTCACTGAAGTCAGTGCACTCTTTCCAAAGCAATTATCAATAACATCAGTGGAATTGCATTCTTGAAGTAATTTTCTGAGCTGTCACCAATGCAGCATTGTGCATTATGCAAAGCGATACATCACCTCTTAAAATCCCAATGACAATATAGTAACCTGACATCCATTGCCCAAGCTGTTACTGACTTTTTTTTAAGAATGTATAATATGAGGTGATAGATTTTAATGTACTGAAAACCACTTAAACACTTCCATTTAAAATTGATTTTAAAATAACCATTTTTCCAATTTGTTGCTGATATTAAAGCTGTCACATGTTCAAAATGCTGTGCCAGCTCTTAATCATAAATTGCTCAGAAAAGACACTACCCTATTTAGGTAATACTGAATTTTTTATCTATGAGGCTGGGTGAAGACTGCTGAAGCCAAAACCATCAACATTCACCTTTTACTCAGAGTAATACCAAAACCAGCAAAGTGTCTGGTTTTGAAACGAGACAAGCCTTTGCCCAAAACACACATTGCATGTTAATGTGGTTAGAAACTGAGCTGCATGAAAATGGCAGGGTAACCTGGGAAGTGGTGCTGCTTTGAGGCTAATCAATAGCTGAGTGTGGGATTTTTGGATGGGGAACGGAAAATACTCAGGAAACTCCCAGATATTGCTCAACGCCTGTGGAAACAGAACGTGGGGCATCTCTTAGGAAAGCCAATGGAGTTGTATGAAACGAGTCTTTGCGTATTCATTCAGCCCCAAATACTAGTAACTCAGGCCAAATAATTAACCTTCCTCACTGTATTTATGAGAAAAGCAGACAGCAAGTTACAGACACTGTTATCATGCTGGATACCAAAGATTATAGCATTTAAAGCCTAGCCTAGCACTTAGGGCTCCCAGCGCTGAGTACCATAGACTCCCTTTAATGATGTGTCCTCCCCAAGAACTTCCATGTATTCAGCACTGCTGAACAAAAGGGTACATCAATTATGTTATAACACATGGTTAAAACCTTCCTCTTATCTGTGATTTGCACCAATGGCCAAGAAAACCCAATGCAGGGAAGTACCTTGTAGTTTGAGTGTACAGCTGACAACAGTGAAAGCATGAGCTTAATCCCTTAGCTTTAGGTGTAGTTTACCATTTCTCAGAAGCCACTCTGCAACCCAGAGGCATGCGTAAGAGGCAGGGATAATTTGCCATTGCTTAGTGCTGAAATAAACTCCAGGCTTTAAAAATAGGCCTTTTTGCCATATGGCAGCTCGCACAAGACAAATGAAGAAGCAGTGAGAGGTTGCAATTGGGGCTGTTACCTAGAGAGGAATTGAAGGTCCTCAGAAGGAAGATCATCAGCTGAAGACACATGTGCTCCCAGGGAGCTGGGGAAGACACCACTGATCTGTAAAGAAGCAGAGCCACCTAGTTCCCCTGCAGGGTGAGATCATCCCATCCTGCCCTTATTTACATGCCCTGCCCTCTGCCACTGAACCTCCCCCTTCCTTTGCACCAGCACTGCCACTGGTCAGCCAGTTAAGGGAACTGAGCTAGATGAAAACTGAGCCCTCAGAAGCTTTCACACTTCTTCTCACTTTCTGTTTAACTTCATCTTGTGTTGTCAAGTAATATCTGTTGAGGTAGCACCTCATTGTGTTTCTATTCTTTGAACTATTACAAATATAAACTTTTTGATTGCTGAACTGCACTACTGAAAAGAGGGCAGTAGTGTAAGTGCATGAATCATGAATATGCCGAAGGCGAATGCTCTTTTATAGCAAAGAGAAGCAAAGCGGATGAATACTTATTTATTCAGCTTTATTTATTATTTCCCAATATATCAAAGTACTGGCCTTCTTCTAAACATTTCATGGAGAGAATATTTACTGAAAACTTCTGCAGTTTTTTTAAGCTAACATTTTTCATTAAAAAAACCAAACCCTTATGTTTCTTGCATTGACTGAAGTTTTATTTTAGAAAGATTTAAGTATTTTATCAGAAAGTTTATAAAGGCTTTTTACCTGACCAACTATGCGGAAAAAAAGGACAAACATACATATAAACAGCAATGTTCGCATTTGTATTTAGACAAATACTATAAACATAGTGTCCTGGGTTCAGCAGTAGCAGTCATTTTTTCTCCTTCTTAGTAGCTGGTGCAGCGCTGTGTTTCTAACTTTCA